>CABEEJ010002299.1:106275-116308 GCA_901482245.1 Timema douglasi | reverse complement strand
TAATTCAGTCTATATTTGGTTATGTAGGCAACTGTTATTTTTGTTTGCATTTGTTAAACTAAATATAACCAGGCTTTTGTATATATTAGATTATTAATTTGAATTTATTTGACATAGTCTAGATATATTATTTAATAAAGGATGCGTTTCTCAAAAGCCTATTTCTCTACGCTACGAGTGTTTAAGAGACTTTTTAAATTGATTTATAACATCAAAATTGTAGGTTTATATCAATTACATGCCATTTGTACTCTTTTGATCAAGCAAGCTTTTGTCCTAAAATAGAAATTGAAAAAACCTTCTGTAATATTTTTATTGATTTAAAAATAACTTTAATGCATTTAATTACTTTTATAGTGGTTTTATCTAATAAACCACTAGAACTTCAATAAACATGGTATTTTTTTATGTGGCATTCAAATTATTAGAGAAATTCCTCGAAAATATTTATTTTTGTGACAAAAGTTTGTTAATTAGGGGTGTACATATACGCATCCCACCCAAAATAATATAAAAAAGAGGAGTAAACTCATAATTTACTAAGTTAAAGCTAGCTTAAACACTCTTAATGTGGCAATATTAATATATGTGAACAAAATTTTAAAAATTCTATTTGCTAAATTAATCTGAAAATTGGTGTAATTCATTCGATCTGTCCTACTTTGTCATTAAATTGTTCGAGATCGTTCCATTAGCTTACACTGTAGTAATTTGAAGCTAGATCCTGGTTTAGAACTTGGGTAAAACAGCGTGGCACTACAAACATTTGGGTAGCAGGACCCTTGTGGGGTAGGGGGTAAGTAAAAGCTATAGTCCTTGATAAGCCCTATGGGACGGTCGCGCGGATAACTGGGATATATCGTTTTACTTGGTAATAGGTGTCCCCCAAGTTGAGAGTAACTATAGTAAAAAACTTTCTCAATCCCCTATGAAATCCCATTAAATAACTTGAGGATAGTCGCTACAAGAAGTTATTTAGAATACTTTTTNCCGCTCCCCCCCCCCCACCTCAACGCATCCTACAACCCGTCCAAGTTTTTATCAAGTCAACAACCCGAAGGTTGGTTTATTGATACAATTTATATCCATCTGAAGCTGGGCATGCACTCAGCTCTTCGACTGGTTAGTGCTGCCTACACCAACTGATATAAATACTATGTTCTATAGGGAGTTCGGGAAGTGTGATGGCCTCCCGTTGTCTTCCACACTGAATTTATATGAGCAAGCGTGAGATAGCCTACCAATTTTTCCTGAAAAGTACGTTCATACATAAACAAGGATCTTTTACATACCACAACTGACTTGGGACCAACGGATTTTCTTCCCCTCTGAAAGAAGTTGTGCTACGGATTTTTACTGCTAAAAATATCTGTCAACCTCAGCCAGGTTTGAACCAGTGAACATCGAGTCATGAGGCAAGTATTTTACCCCAAGACCACCGATGTTAACCCCATCCAAGCTATACACATTTAATTCATGGCAATGAGGTATACAGGAGAAAAGTGGACATTCATATTAATTGTAGCCGCATTTGCGTTGAAGGAAAGTGAACAACCATCTACATATAAAAATATTCCTAGTGTACTTGTCTGGGATTTGAACCAGGAACTCCCCGTAGATGGGAAACCAGGTTAGATTATATATAAAAATACTCCTAGTGTACTTGTCTGGGATTTGAACCAGAAACTCCCCGTAGTTGGGAGATCAGTCTATATTATCCTGATATTATTTATTTCTCGTGTCTACCGATGCAGGTCTTATGAAACATGTTTTAAAATACTCTTTAGCTATGAATCTCTTTAATTTAATCTGGAAACCATGCTAAATGACAGTTTATCAAAACTTAAGATTGAGTTCAATCCATCCGATGAAAGGTTATTCACTTTTAGCCAAAAAAATATAATATTTTTAAATCATGGAGATAATATATGGGTTATATATATATATTATATTGTATTTTACAAAACAATTTATCAATTTTAGAATAATTAATTCATTATTTTATTGCCTGCGCCTCTGTGATCTAGTTACCAGAGCTCCTGGCTTCAGATCCAGAGGTCCCGGGTTCAATCTCCTGCGCTTTCAGAATTTTTCTGTGAAAGCAGTGCTTCTGGAATGACCAGAGGGTTCGTTGTGCTGACCAAATAACACCCTCTTTCCGCAAAAGTTAGCACCATAATATCGAGCGGTGGTGGCCGTTCGGTCGGTATAACCCGATCATGGGGTCAAACTATGTATGAGTAGTAATAAATGATTTTGAAAGTTCCAACGTGATATCAACGTGGTAGTCTTATTCTGTATTAAAGTAAAAATACATGCTTTGTCACAGAAAATGTATAATTCAATGTGAATCAAAACGTTGACATAGACTTCATAAAAGTTTGAAACAGTTTTAACCCAAGAAAAGATTGTGTTTAGAAAACGGCCGTGAAATTCTACGCCCTACATTATAACTGAATAGGTCATTAGCTATAATTTCAATCAGATTATTCTGATAATATTTTATAAATTTTAAAAAGTGTTATCATCTTAATCTGCATAGCTTATCCGGATTAAATACTACCCTGATTATATGTATGGAACCGGTTATGGCATTGAAAGGAGAGAAAGTAGGTTCACCGGGTATCCAAAAGGAACGCAGATTTTAAATAGTTATTAAAAAAAAGTAGCCCTTAAAAAATGATTAACTGTTGTGGAGGCAAAGGCAGTTGAATATGAGAACATGATATTTTACACGGTCAAATATCTGTTTCTTTTTCTCTAATTTACAGCATATCCAAAATAAAAGCAGCCCCAAATTCACAGTATTTTAAAGTTTGTTTTCGAAATTTGCGCCACCAGCCACTATGCATAGTTCCTGTCGCCAACTAGTAGACGTTTATTAATTGAACATTTGCATAGCGGCTGGTGGGGCTAACTTAAAACACAGACTTTTTGATATACTGTGTGTTTGGGGCTGGCTTTATTTGGGACATCCTGTATATATAATTTCCTTACGGAAGAATGGTAGCTGATCTAGAGTTAGATTAGCTAGATATAATTTCACGTATTCATACGTCAAGTCATGTGATCTGCACTTATCACTTTTAATGTATATTATCAATAATAGTAAAATAACACCAATAGTATAGTAAAATGTTGTCAATACTAACTGAAAAAAAAGTATTGTTTTAAAATGATACGCCAAATATTCATTCGTGAGAAAATTAAGGTATCTGTATGGTTTACAGACAACCAAACACAGACCATTTGTAATATCAGGAGGATTTTTTTCTTTTGTAGTTTTGGGATTTATTTATAATTGACATCCATTTTCATAGAGCTATCTTTAATATATTAAAGTTCCAAATAATATCCCTAGTTCAGGTGCACATTTAGATTGCATAGGTTTCAACACAGCCTTTTGTTGGAACGTTTAAGTTAATCAGCACCGTTGGGCTCCAAATAATAGTTTCTTACTAAACAGTGTATGCAAGAATAATTTTGTTTTTTATAATAATGTCAGAAAAACACGCTCAAATAATTTTGTAGCTGGATTTTCTATGAGATCCAACGCTTTGAACGGAAACACATCCTTTGTCAAGAAAATAAAACAATATGTTTATTTATCATGTTTTAGTAGATTTAATAATGTATCATATTGTTTTAATTTAGTTTTTTGGTGACTTTACAAGTTTTCTCCTAACCGCAATGATTAAATTAATTAAATGTGCTACAAAGCATGACATTTCTCACTGTACAGTACATGCACAAACCTATTTCACGAGTATGACCTACTTGAGGTGCTCCTTTAAAAATGGGTGGGCTTCCAAGACAGCTTAGGACAGACATCAATATATAATGCTAAAACACTCGGCACTCTACAGTAAGATTGTGATTTATTAGTCAAAGAGGAAACTCATAAATAGATTAGCTGTAATTCTATGAGCAGTAAGCCATGATGCGTACATTCAAAATTCTAAGAAGGTCAAAGATAAGAATTATCTTCATGTTCTTAACGTTACTACAAATATAAAGATTAATTTTTCTTTGGATACATTTCTATTTGGATTTCAAGTTTAAATAACTAGATACTACAGTTTCTCCTTAGGTTTTAAGTTGTTATTCTTTCTTGGTGACTATGTTAGACAGAAAACAAATTAATACTATATATTAATAACCATTTCTCACCTGATTCAATACACCACTCTAACAATAAATGTCAAAATTATAAAATAAACAAAAATATGTAGTGTACATTCGTCGTTAGGAATAGATCCAAAGAATGCGGCTGCCAAATTTAATTTTATTTAGTCCACGTATTTGGCAGTATTATCGGAACAAATAGACAGACATACAGATGAAATGCCAAATTGTCGAGTTAAAAAAGGATATCCCTCCTTTAGGTCAAAAATATTATTAACGAACATAATAATGGTGAAATGTATTTGTGATGATCGTAGAAACGATATTAAACCTGGCCTAAGTGAACGAGAAATTCTTGGAATTTTGAGTTTATTCTATTTTCTAACCGTTATTTTAAAATTATAAAGTTTTTGAGATAGTAACATTGGGAAATGTTCACGATAATATTATAAGTTTGGAAAGTATAATTTAAAATCATTTAAATATATCTTTATTTCATGAATAATTCACTTATTAGAGAATAAAAAAATTAATTAAAACTTTAATAGATCCCTTCATTAATAAAAAACTTACCAAACACGTTAATTTTGTACAAACTGGCTTTTAGTGAGATACTAGCCGAGTAAAATTAAAAAGTGTCTTATTAGGTTTCATTCTTAATCCATATATCATCTGAGCTTAAAACTTAACTTTATTTATTACGCTCATTTATGAATGCAGGCTCTTTATGTTATGCGTTTATAAGGTCCAAGATGTTTATGCCATTAAGGACTTAATACTATATTGATGTAACTCAAATATACCCTAAAAAGTGTAAGAAAAAGCTACAGCCCCCCTTTTCCAGAAAATATTCCATCACACTTCCTTAGTCATGAACGTATAATACAAATACTAAATATATATATATATTAACACCAACTTGCCCTCTTAAATTAATAGTTGAAAACTACACAAAATATACTTCAATTTTCTTACGAGTTGACACATCTGACAGCTAGAAAATGTTACTAAATATACTTTAAAGTATTCTTAAGTCAAATCCGTTGACCTGCAGCTGTCACTTTCCATAGATATTATCAATACCTATAAAATAACAGGTTTTGCTTCTTTCACCGAGTCTTAAAACCTGTTCAGGCTATACGCATATTTGAGAATTACTTTGTTGTGGGAGGGATGAGAAAACATTCCATATGTATTATACTCGCATTTGATTGGAAGGAGAATTGGAAACAATTTAGGAAAAACTATACTCATTAGACACATCCAGGATTTGAACCCGATATCCCCGTCTTCAGCAGGTCAATCTAACACGATAGTGACACCTTATACCTCTCAGAGACTGAGGTGGGGGGTAAAACTATTAATATAGAAAAAAATGATCAATTCTAACGGCAAGAAAGTTTGTATTTTCTAAAAGGCTTATTCGTAAGAAAATCAAGGTAAAAGTTACATGAGCTGCTCGCAAGTTTCTGTTTTAAGGTACGATGCTATTTTTGGCCTTCAATTAGCGTTTTAATCCTTACTTAAATAAATACGTCCTAGGCTACAATTTTAAACGTAAGAAAAAAAATTGTTGAAAAAAATTAATGAATAAAACAAGTGTCGTTTCTCTTAAACCAAAGACTTAAAAATTCTACGTGGTACCTCTCTAGTAAGCCCTGAAAACAAATAATTCGTTAAGGTTACTCCCGAAGTGTCGGCTAGAATATCTTCGTTAGTTGTTACTGAAGTATAGGATAGAATATCTTTGTGTATTGTAACAAGTCTGTATACAAAGGATTTTATGGTTTAGGGGTCTGGGGTGGGCGGTATGGTGTACATTGGTCTTAAGGGGGAGGGGGTGAGATCCTTTGCACAATCATCGCTTTTCCCTCTTAACTTCATTTTCTCATCTCTCCCATCGTCACCCTAACCTCCCTTAAGCCCCCAGCCTTCCCTTCTAGAGGTGGAGCACAGCCTACAGGCCCCCTCTAACCGCACACACCCAAGGAACGTCGTGTCTCCGGCTAACTTGGTAGGGGCAATTGGAGGGAAAGAGGGGGGTCTAAGGTTTAGTTACGTTGATTAAAACGGCAAGATACCCTGCTACTGGAGGGGAGGGGGGAGGGGACGAAGGGAGTAAGTCGCCGGACAAAGTTTTACTCCCACATGGTGGGTGCGCGCAGCCGTGCATGAGTCTGTTTAAAAGAACAAAGTACAAAATAAAAAAAAGTTAAAAAAAAAAGAAGTATGTTGTAGAACATAATTAAAGTTAAGAGAAGGACTAACAAACATTACTTCCTGCTTACTCAATTTATCATAACATTATATTATTATTATTATTATTATTACTTTCAAAACAAAGTCTATTTACGACTTTGTTGGACACGTGGACTAAACGTCAATCAATTCTAGCTTACCCACTTTAGTCGCAAAATGGTCTAAGACGTTACTCTCGTGTTAAACTGGCTTTCTGAAGACGGGGATATCGGGATTCAAACCCGAGTCAATAATATTGAAGATGGGTTTTCTCCTAAATTTTTTTCCGCTCCTCTTCCACACAAGTACGAATAGATTACCCCTCAAATACTTCCTTCCTTACCCTTTCCCCATCAGAGTCAGGGCCGGTCCTAGGCAATTTAGGGCTCCCTGCGAATTGTAAAATGTAGGCCCCATCGATATTTCTTTAAATAAAAGATTAAAATAGTCAAATTACATATCGGTAACAAGTTAGATAATATAAATCAGACTAAAAAAATTTGTCAAAAGACAAAAATCTCTTTCACTTTGACACCCTTAATAAACTTTGCGTCTTCAAAATATTTTTAAAGAAGAATAAAATGTAAACATATATATATATAGGGCCTATATATATTAATTATATAATTATATATATTTACATTTTCTTCTTTTATATATATATATATATATTACATTTTCTTCTTCTTTAAAAAAATATATATGACACATCTCACTAAATATAACAGGTTTCAACATGTAATAATTTTCTTAACAGTCTCTAGACTGTATTTTTGACACTAAAAATGACATCCATTGCAGGAAGCTGTGACAAATGCATTGAGACTCTATCACCCCTATCCAACCACAGCAATAAAATGTAAATGTCCAACATGGCACATAACGAACACTATGGCAGCATCCTACAGCCCAGTATGCCCACAACTGAAGTGTGCGATATAGAAGAGCGCCTTTTCAGCTAACTGAGAGTGTGATGGGTGTGGCAAGTCTTGTACGGTAGATGCTATATTTACCAACAGATAAGCGTATTGCTATAGTATGATTTTTGTAGGAAGAACAGTAGAAGTTAGTTACTAAAGTTACTAAAACAATGTTAATATATTCATACATCAAGCCATGTTATCTGCAGCTGTCACTTTTTATAGATATTTTCAATACCTATAAAATAACACAAATAAAATGTAATATGTTATCAGTGTTGGCCGCAAAGAAATAGGTTTAAATTTTCTCTACTGTTTTTCCAACCAAAATCCGGGTATAGTTTTGGCAGTCAGTGGTCTTTTTTCGAAATATGGCTTTCAAATACAAGTTGTAGTAAATAGGGAGGGGAAGGGCTATCTTGGAGTTGTTTTAAATAATAGAGTTTAAGCCAATGTTTTGCAAAAGAAAAAAAGAAAAACATATCAATGTTTTTTTATTTCAAATAACAATTTTCTTCTTTTTTTTTCTAATTTAAAATTTAGTGTAATACTTGAAATTTAAACTTATACTGATGAATAAAAATGGAATTTGAAATAATACCTTTGTATTGTTAGTTTGAAAAACCTTATTTAAAGAAAGATTTAAAAAACCACAAGTGATATGGACTAATGGTTATTTAAATATTTTGGTCCATAGCTTAGCCTGTATTTCAAACAGGTAGCTCACCCTCTTAAGACAACGCTGCAATATTGTAAACACCCGCCTCGGTGGCGTAGTTGGCTAACGCGCTAGTTGTGTTGAGCTAGACCGCAGAGGACGGGGAAATCGAGGTTCGAATCTCGGTCGGTTGAACTGGGGGTGGCTCATAAGAAAAAATACCTGCTATTATGTAGCACCATGAACTGACGGTAACTGGTATGAAGCAAATAAAACATTCTACAGAGCTTCGTTGCTCTATCCTTGCGTGCATCGAATGTTTAGCTCTATATGTTAGCTATAGGTGGACCGATGAGGGTACCATTTAATTATAACAGAGCGATTATTTGTGTGTCGGCAATGAATCATAATTGCTGATTATCATGCTGATTAATTGGTGATTTTTCTTAGTAATCAAAATTTGTAGCACGATAAATGTTTTGTCTTACGGACATACAAAATAAATATAGCTTTTAGCGAAACCAAAAATCTATTAACACACACAAATAAAGGTAAACAATTAATGTGTGCGACTGATTTTAATAGACGGTCATGGAAACAACACTACAATCAAAAATAAAGGGAAAGGGATACGCTTGACGTGACCTCAGGAGGGGAGGACAAACAAGTGATGAGGCCTCGGGAAGGGTGGATAAACAAGCGATGAGGCCTCGGGAGGGGTGGATAAACAAGCGATGAGGCCTCGAGATGACAGGGGAGACGAGCAACGTAGTGTACCATTCCCCACCTCCGACTCTAACCGCTAGAGGCCCCAATAGCCGGGAAGAGGGTGGGCGGAATCTATAATGAATTTAATGTAACAAAAATAGGAACATTTGCAAGTTTAAGAAAAAATTAAATCATTTATTCAAGGTAAAACAACAGAGATAAATAAATAATACGTGGCCTCACAAGACAAACTGGAGAGTGTTGAGAAACATATAAATATGGCAGTGACTGCACTGGTGCAGTACATTTGAGTATATATATTTCACAATCTCAAAGTAATAGTAATCCTTTAAGTAAACTATGTTTGAAACAAAAGAGTTATATAATTAATTATTTATTTATATGAATTAGTAGGGAAGACACCCATTAATAATCCAAAATCGTTAATATAATAGTAAAGAGCTTAAAGATTTCCTATACCTTGTTAACAAAGTGGTTGAATCACTCTTGTGACTTCAGACTAAATAAACAGATCAAATAATTAAACTTTTGAAACTTTGCTATATTAATAAAGAGTTTGAAATATAAAGGTATAAGGTATTTCCATCATTGGAATATCAAAGAGCTTAAATTCCAACTAAACAAATATGTTAAACCATTAACCCTTTGAAACCTTAAAATAAAGAGATTAAAGAGCTCCTCTAAACGGTTAACAAAATGCTTGAATTCCAACTATATCATTAAATTTTAAGATAAAATTTAATTTAAGTATCAATTATGATCAAATTAAATTACAGAAAGGTTTGACTTCCCGACATAACTAAAACTTCTGTGGGACTATTACTTCCATCAACTTAGAAATAATCGAGAAGATTTTGACTTGTTAGTATTTAACATTATAATAGAAAACCAATCAATATTACATTAGAATACTGTGGTAATTTCTTACTAAATGAATCGAAATGGTTAAATTATATAGCTCATAAGCAATTAAAAAATTTACATTTATAATTTCTTCAAAAAAAACAACTACGTCTCTAACATTGTATCTATAAATTAAACATTATCAAATTTTAAAATTTATTTTACTATTGGTAACCACAAATGAAATAAAATTTATAATTGAACTAAATATCTCAAGCAAGAAAAAGAATAAAAATGTGACAAACTACTAATAAGTATAAATTTTACAACTAGACTAGCACCCACGCGGCAAAATGAAACATTAATTGTTCCATAAAACCATTTTACTTTTCAAAATAAATCTTCTAGTGAGAAATTACTGACGCCTACACTGAACGATTTTAATTGCATAATTAACTAAGTGTCCAAACAGCCAAATCCATTATAGAATGATTATACTATATATATATATATATATATA
>CABEEJ010002299.1:75313-106270 GCA_901482245.1 Timema douglasi | reverse complement strand
TATATATATATATATATATATATAAAGAGTATATATGTTGACATCCTGGAGTGATTATATCCAAATTCAGACCAGAACCTCTCGTGGTTATGTTGGAATTAATAGTCCACCTTGTTAGCTAAGCACCAACTTTATATATGTCTAGTTGATGTAAATAAGGGGGGAGGAGGTGATATTCATATTAGAAATATAACTCCACGTTGCGAACACGTGCTAGCAGCATGGTTTTCTTGTTAACAACCGTCATCATCTTGACACGTCACCTACACATGTATACCGGGACTCTGGTGAGTTGGCAGTTCAGCTCTTTTGAGGTTCATCGGTTAGCCGGCTACGCCAATTAGTGTAGTTCTAGATCACCTCATTGAAGTGATTCGTGTATGCACCTTTCATAGCATTGTCAATCTTAAATTCATCATATAATTCGGTGTGAACATGTTTGTTATGGACATCGTGCTAAGTCAGAAGATACGATGAGTGAGTAAAGCACATATTTTAGACATAGTAAGGCGTTGTAAATGTTTGATATTGCAAGATGTCTATATGTATTGCTTATTTGGGGCGAGTAGTAATAATGTAACATTAGCTAGTAATGTTAAGGTTACATTAGCCTGAAGAAAAGATGGTAAAAAACTAACAAACACTATTCAAACAAATGTCGTAACTAATTTAATGGTACTGCTATCATATTTTTATTTATTTATTTTATAAAGGGCTAGCTTTTGGGCCCCTAATCCTTGGGGTCTTCCTGTGGACGCATCGATTTCATAGGCCAAGAACCGGCCCAGATTAGAATAGTTATCATATAAGCGTTTTGCCTGAACAGGTAGTAAGACGCTGTGATATATATTTATATAAATATATAAAAAACCAAGCCCAACCAGATTATATAATCTGGTTTGAGTTTATGATGGTGGGTAGCTCAAGTCACCCATCTCTGGATATCCAGATTTAAGGACAGGATTCATAGGCGTTGATAAAAGATGACAAAACACTTGGATGTACTTTTTGCACAAATATGACTGGGACCTAACACAATTAAATAACATATGACTCAGATATGTGTGACTGTATGTATGTATTGAAGAATTGTTACTTAGACATAAACAAATAGTTTATTTACCTGACAATACTTTTGGACACTCTCAACATAATAAAAATAAACAATTTAAGATATAAACTAATACATAAACATCATACCCACATAATTGCGAGCTACAATAAAATACACAAATGTACTCTTAATTACTAACAATGTCGCTTGTTTTACGTGTTCACGTGTCATGGCAACGAAGAATAACAGTTTTTTACATACATACTTCAAGCCAAATTTTTTTTATGGATTATTTTCTTAATCACGGTGTCTTAATACCCATCTGAGCTTTATACTTATTTACTATTTAGCCTACATTAATGTTTTTAGGGATGAGTAAGGTTATATTTAAAGTAAGTGTACTCACATTTTCGTGGAGGGGTGAGTGGAACACCACTTAGAAAAAAACTCTCAATGCACCCGAGTGGGATCGAACCCCGATATCACCGTCTTTGGCAGCCTAGTCCAACATGAGGTTAGCGCTTAACTGTCCATCTATAAACCAAAGAGTGAGAATAAAGCTGGGAATTTTGAATGCAAATGGTGCAAATGTTGAAGAGTGGGTCCACTGGTCGGTATCGTACGCATCGCATGCATCGTACTTATCGTAAGCATCGGATTTTAATCTGCCTCAAGGAATTCCATCGGCATTGCCTATGTCGGTAGACCAGTGGACGCAGTTTAGTCTATTGCGAGAGTAATGTCCCAGGCAGCCATTGAAGCGGATCTGTTATCTGCTCCTCCCATCTCCTTCTTGGCCTCCTTTATGATCTTTTCCCAACATACCTCATTTTCCTAATTTATTTGGAATCTTCTCCATCCTCATTACATGCCCATATCAAATCAGTCTTGTTTCCTATACTCTCATGTACCTTCCTGTAGACGAGTCTTTTTTTTTTTTTCATCCATTACTGTTTCCAGCTTGTGTCAGTATTTAATCAAAGTCAAATATTTTCCCACTCCCAGCTTGTTAGGCCTGTCATGGATTCAGATGCCTTATATTGTAACTTAAGACTAGGGCAGGCACAACATCCAGTCTTCACCCGTCAACTCATCGCTGAGAAGGGGTAAACCCACATTTTACCATTGATAAATTTTTGGCCGTGCCAGGAATTGAACCCGGGACCATTATCACAGTAGACAGACACTTCACCGACTAAGCCACACCTAAATAGCTAACTTTAAATTGAAAAACGACACTTGGACACGGGAAAAAGGAAAAGTCTCAGGCTTCAATTCCCGTGTCCTATTGTAATATTTCAATTTTAGAAGTATATATATATATATAGTATTTTTTGTTTGAAATTTTCGACCATTCAACATTTTTTTTAGTTGTTGAAATATTTTTAGTACCTATAATAACTATGCTAATTTTGTTTAGCTTGTCTGATACATTTTTATATTTTATCTTCTTAAGCACCACTATACGTTAAGAACATTTGCCATAACAATAAATTAATGCCAAATATTCTCAACTTATTTTTGCTGTGTGTCTTTATTATAAATTGTTTATGTAAATTTGAAGGCCAGGATTCAATACTCTGCCTCACGCATCGGTGGACACGTGTCAAACATTCCGATATTGTCTAGTCTGGTTTATGACTGATGGAAAGTTCGGGGTTCAAATCACAGCGGTGTGTGATAAGGTTGTTATTCTACTTAGTTTCTCAATCTCCCTCCACGCTAATGTGAACAAATGGATGGGTGGTAAGTCACGGCTGACGAGAAGAGGATAAAACAAGACGTCAAATGCCATTGCGCTGGTGCCAAAAGCAGATATATAAAAATAAACACATTCCTAACTATAAGAATTTCTACTAACCCCCATCGCACCTCGGTGCCGTAGTTAGCAAACGCGCTAACTTCGTGTTGAGCTAGACTGATGAGGACGGGGAGATCGAGGTTCAGATCTCGGTTGGGTGAACTGGGCTGGTTTATCCTAAATGGGTTTCCACCCTCCCTCCACTCAAGTGTGCGTTAACTTCCTCTAAATTCAACCTTCTCAATCCCTAGCCCATTAGCGTAATTAATACTTAAACGTATAAACCGAACGGGTAGTAAGACGCGGTGCTAAATTTAAAAAAAATCTACTACCCCCATCGATGGTCACATGGTCTTACGCGTCACCCCAGTGTTAGCCAGAATTCCCGATGACGGGGCTATCAAGGTTTGAATCCTACTTGGACAGATTGAGGATGGTTCTTAATCAATGTTTTCCCACTCTTCTTTCACGACAATTAAGATACATTTATTCTCAAACTGTACCTAAAAATTATTAATGCATGCATCAAATGGGCAGTAAGACGTGGCTAAATAAAGGCTGGATCAAGAAATTCATGCACTAGGGGTCAATTTTAAAATTTTGGGCCCCATTTCCTTTTTTTTTTTAATTTGTAATTAGAAAAAATAAATATTTCAAATTAAAATTAACACATAGAAGGGCATAAAATGTAATTATTATAAATTGATTTAAAAGTTATAACCTTTAACATCCAATAATAGTCTTATTTAATCTAAAAATATTTATCGATTCCAGTTCCGGTTATAGTTCCTTAAAAACAACTGTTAATTTGAGTTATTGTGTTTAGTTCCAGTTCGACTCCCTGGGCGGGAGGTAGAGTGTGGTTATACTTGTTGGAATTAGAGATACAATACACTTATCGCTTGGTTGCACTTTCAAAACACTCTTTTATAAAAACTATACTTTCTAACATCTTATATGAAATAATTGTAATAAATGAATGTGTTTAGTTTCCTAGCGGCCCCGTCAAGTTCGGGGCCCGGGGAATGGCCCCCTTGGTGGCCTTCTTAATCCGGATGAAATATAAAAAGAATACAGAAGCCATTCCATAGTGTAACTTTATAAAAACATCAAATTTTGTTTAGGGCGCTGTACAAGGTCACACGCAGCAGAGATCCAGGCCAGTAATGAACTTTGAACAGTTGGTATCACTGCTTGTGGAGGGGAGGTGGCGAAACTTGGTGCGTACTTTCACACACAGCGCGTACCACCAACATACAAGCCCTGGGAAACCTTGTATGGTATGTCAGGGGAGTAGAAGAGGGGGGAGGGGGGGGAGGATTGTTAGTCTCTTTGTCCCAAGAGAGTACAAGGGTGTTGTTTTAGGAGGGGTGTTTTGGTTAGGGGTATGCTTCACAATTTAATAAAGATGAGGGAGACAATCCTTCCTGATTAGTGTTTATGGCGGATTGTAAAGATACCAAGGACTTGACAATTACAAGAGTTAATCTAAATAAACCAGTTCTATTTCCAAACCACTAGCTCCTTGTTACTGCTATAGAAGAAAGTTTGAAAGTGTTGATTAATGATAAGATTGTTTTTCTTGGTTGTTGGAAGGTTAAGGAAGAGAGGGGGAAAGGAAAGTTGAGTCTTCAGCTAACTATGGCATCAGTGGAGATACCATTTTCAGGTCACGTGGTCAGGATTCATAACCTGATCTCACCACCATTAGCGATTTAATATAAGGCAAGAGTGAAACCTCTAGGTCGGACGATCAGAGATGTGGTGACTAATTTCTTTTAGTTTTATCAATATGATTTAGTTGGGGACGATTGCCAATGTATTATTTACCAGCAAATCCTTATGAAACTTTCGCCCATTCAACATTCTCCTCCCCCTCTCCGCCAAAATATGATTTAGTATTTTATTTACCTCTTTGTATAACAATGTGTCTGAACGTAAGCTGAAGTCAGAAGTAGGTAAAAAAATCCTATCCACTGATACCTTATTAATCGCTGTAGGCTTTGTATTAGTTGATAAAAAGAGATGTTGACAACAGAAATAATATATAGGATTATATTTATACAATCCTTTAAGGTCATTCGACCATAAACCGTTTATTGCAAACATTTGATGTGTGATGGAAGAGAACGCGAAAACAGACCAGTTTTTTTCCGTTTTTATGGCAAAACAATTTTTTGTACAAAATGAATCAAATGTTGCTACAGCATAAACAGAGTGTATAATTTTCTTCACATGTTGATATAAACAGTTGTTGAATAACTTGCATGAGCATGGCGGCATTATCTAACAAACTTTTTAAATTAAGAGAAAAAGTTATCATTAAATTCCATAACACCCTGGACGGATATTCAAGAGATTTTGAACTCATCATACGAAATAAACTATTTTCTATAGACCTATTTGATAAAGACCGATATTTTATTTATTTTATCAAAAAAAAATGTTTTGTCATAAATACTTTTATAAACACTCATTTTTCTCTCGCGTCCCCTTCTATTCTACCTTAACAAGTGTATAATTATAAGCTATAATACCCCCATGACTTCTTTGGCGCTGACTGACAGCTGATGTCTTTAAAAAGCTACCAGACCAAATTATGTATCCCTACGCCGAACTATATAATCTGCAAAAACATGTGTTTAGCAGCTGTCACTTCTGACAGTCAAAATTGAGGTATATGCCTAAATGTTGACTGTCAGATGTCAGTCAGCTGTCAGTCAGCACCAAAGAAGCCATGGGGCTACTGTATGTATAGTGATTCAATGATTTCAAGTAATTACAGTTCATGAGTCATAAGGGGTCAGACTTGTTATTTTACGCTTTTTGCGTGTCATTGTTAAGGTAAAGTAACTAATGTATGGGGATGAAATTAAAACCTGCTTTGGTGGCCACATGGCTTAAGGTGCTACTCTCGCAATAGACTAGTCTGCTGATGACGGGGAGATAGTGGTTTGATCTTGGTCGGGTGTATTGAGAATTGTTATTTTTAAATGGTTTTTCACTCTCCCTCCACGCATATGTGGGTACACTTCCTTTAAATTCAACTTTACTCATCCATAACTCATTAGCGTAATCATTACATATGCGTGTAAACCAAACAGGTAGTAAGACGTAGCGCTAAAAATATTATATTTTTATTAATATAATATAGTAAAATTAATAGCTATAATATAATAGTTATAATATTTCAATAAAATATTAATACTTTAACAACTATTTATACCAAATTTCAGACCCCATTCATTAATTACTTTACAATAACAATGGTACGCAAAAAGATAAAACAGAAGGATTTACCCCTTATATCTCGTGATCTGCGATGTTTTGAAATCATTTAATCACTCACTACACATCTACAGTAATATTATAAAGAGAAAAGATTTGATTTATTGTTATTTTGTTTGTAATGGATAAACTAAAAAACTACTGCACCGATTTAAAAAATTCTTTCACCAATATAAAGATACATTATCAGTGAGTAACATAGGCTATATTTTATTTTGAAAATTTAATTTACTTCTCATAAAAATGTCGATAGTCACTCATATTTTATGGTAGAGTCTATGATGATTCTTCAATATGTGTGTTGAAAATAATAATGCGTGGGGAGGGGGAAGGGTCTAGTAGCTTATAATTATACACATGTTAAGATTGTCAAATAAAATATTGATGGTCAAATGACCTTTAGTTACACTTACCGGATGTGTTAGCTCAACCCCAACGTGATTTACTGGTGTTTTTTTCCCTTATCATTAAGGACAAAAATAGCTTCTGACCCTACATGGCATCATATTGGTTTTCAAAATTATGCATTTTATTGTGATTTTTCTATTTCATATGAAGTTCATTCTGGAACATTTCCACTTAATTTTCCTCTAATCTTCCGCTCTTCTTCCTTTGGAATTTTTTTTATGGATATATATTTGTCTAGTGTAGCGCGTCCTTAAGAAGTTGTTTGGGTTTTATATATAAGTGTAGCTAGATAATAATTAATTGTATTTGTTAAGTATCAATCAGCAAATACATCTTTTAAAATCAATTATTTAATTTTATTTTGCCTAAGGATTATGTCTGCAATGAAACCATTACTATTTCATAATATTCTTGTGGAAATCACTGGTGCAGGGCCATATGTGTATAAAAAAAAGGCGAGAGGGGTTATTGGTGTGCACCCCTCCCTCCATGTTCTCTTACTGGGAAAGGCAGTGGAGGTGTAGAATTTAGGACAAATTGTACAACAATTTACTGAGGATGCTCTAGACAATTAACATTGCACAAACTTCATTAGACTCATTGTTTATTTGCATGACTTAAGGTGGGAATGAAGGGGGCATGGGAGAGAAAAGGTCTTTGTTTTTAATTTTCATAGCGAAACTTTTTTTTTTTGACAAACTAAATCAAATATTTTTCAAGTAAAAACAATGAGTTTAATTTTCTTCACATGTTGAGATCAACCATTCTTAAATATCTGTAAAGAGTGTCCTGGAATTTAATGACAACTTATTCTCTTAATTTAAAAAGTTTGTAATCTAATAGTGCTACGGTCATGATAAATATTCAACAACCGTTGTTATCACCGTGCGAAGAAAATTAAACTCTATGTTTCTACCGGAGTACTATTTTATTAATTTTCGCCAAACATTTTCTATAAAATTTTTAAAAACTGTGATCTTTTCTCGTGCTCACTACAGTCCTATCGTAAGACTTCTAACTATACACAGAGTACCTAATGTATAGTTTTTTAATTAATTCGTAGAAAGAAACACTCAAATCTGCGAATTGTTTTGTTCTATCTGAACCAAACACAACTTTATAATAATTTATGTATGCTAGGCACGTTATTATGTCATATCAACCGTTTATTTTTCAAACTTACATCTTCTACAGTATAAGTGTATTTAATGTATGATGATAAGTAAACCCTAATTTTGGTTGGAAGAACAATTTATAAAATTAAAACACATTTCTCTGCGCCCAACATTGATAACATTTTACCATATTACTTGCATTATTTTATAGGTATAATTAATATCTAACAAAAGTGACAGCAGTAGAGAACATGACTTGATATATAAATATATTAAAATGGTTTTGGTAACTTTAGTAACTAACATCTACTGTTCTTCCCAACAAAATAAAAATATACGTATTTCCCCTCCGTATTTTTTCCAACATGTTTATTAATGTTGCCAGTAAATACATCTAGATATTTTTTTTATGAAGCGTTCACATAGCTTGGCAAAAAAATTAATGGAAGGAATTTTTCTATTATTTCTATTTTATTATCACGTACAATAATAAAAGATAATTAATCTATTCCTTCTATTCTTGCATTTAGCTAAGCTATATGTTTGTATCATTATGATTTATTTAATCAACCCTAACTTAACCTGGATAGAATGCCATGTTGCCCCCTTTCCCACCATCCCGGGCAAAGATCGTTCTGGTGCAGGATTAATAATATTAGTCATCATCGAATACTTTCATAAATTACTGGACAAATATGAACACATATTTATTGTATTTTAAAAGATTGTATTTCCGATTTAACAAATGTCGCTATTGTGTTGCTCAAAGTCTTGAACATGATATCATTTATTTATTAACTTTGTGTTGTGGTTGTTGTTATGTTTTGATAGCGGAACATTCCTGAAATAATACATTTATTTTTTAAATTGGAAACGCGATAGCGAGATTGTTGTTTAAAAGAAAATAGCAATTATAAACTAAATATATATTGATATAATACTATATTGGTATTAAGTTTGCCTGCATTTTTAAAATAGGGATATTTAACGTTATTTTTATGAACCGACTGATTGTATCAGCTCACGACTTACAAACATACTTGGCTCTAGATCGAACTGATCACAAAGTACCTAATTTGTTAGTTCCACATTATAAAATGTAGGGATTATTTGCAAGGGTTGACAGAACTTTTTAAACTTTACTTGTGAATATTTCTGTTCATTAATTGGCCGAGTAATTATAAAAATTCATTTCCCTACCAGGTATGTATAGAAGATCTTATTTACGATGGGTGGAAAACATTTAAGAGAAATAGGTCTAACAAGCTGGTAACACTCCACGACATGCTACTGATAAAAATACTAATCGCAATTTTGACCAAATATTAAACTAACCGGACGTGTTGGGAATTGAATCTAAGACTCTTACATTATCATATATATATATATATATAAGCATTCTCGACTGATTTAAAATGTCTAATAAGAATGATTTGTTTTGTACAGGAGAATTAATCGCTTCAACCATTATTACCTGTGAAGGCTATTCTCATATATAAGTCTAATTAAGAAGCAATCAGAAATGTATATTATAGAGGAAATGTATCCACATTCACGTGAAAGGAGATTGGGAAATCATTTAAGGACAACACTTCAGAACGGATGGTCATGTTTTGAAACCCAACCTCATCACTGGTAAACCACATTAAGTGTGGCTCACGCCCTTATCATCGTGTTAAACGGGGCAGATTAGAGTATCATCAACATCATCATATATTTATTATCAGAGAGAGAGAAAGAAGCTTGTTAATCGTCGAATACAAATTTTACCAATTTTAATCACATAAACATTATAAACTAACTTTATCTTCTATAATATGATTATGGTAGTAAGAACAGTTTATAAAATCATCATCATCATTATTAGCAACTGTTTCCAGTTTGTGGCCGGGTCAATTTAGTAGAATGCCTCCATTTTCCTTTATACTTCCACCACTTTTCCTCCCTTAAGCGCTACCATTCTTCTCCTTTCATTTGCACACTTTTTCATAAGCTGTTCCCATCTCTTTCTTAGCCTTTTTGTAGGGTAATTTTCCTGCATACTTAATTTACATTATTTTCTTTGGCATCCACTACTTCTCCATCCTCATTACATGCCCAACCAGTATTGATTTCTCTACTAAGTTACTTATGCACTCCCTGTACACTCACTATTCCCAGATAACTTCATTCCTAATCCTGTTTCTCCTCGTGACAGCTAACATGATCCTCACAAACTTCATCTCCATGGCCTCCACTTTCCTAGTCTCTCTTACATTCAATGTTCATGTTTCTGCTGCATATTTGATTATTGGTACAAAGTATGCCCTCTACAACACTTCCTTGCACTTCAAGGGCACTTCTCTTCTCTATAGCAGGTATCTTATACGCTTATAGAACAACTCTCCCTTCTGTCCTCTTCTCATTAGATCCTCTCTACTTCTACCTCTCGCCTCAATCACACTTACAATATATCTTTGGTTCTTAACTTTTCTCAACTTCACTCCATCCAATCTTATAGTTTTACTAGCTCTTATCCTCTTCCTTCTCATTAGCATCACTTCACACTTCACTGTGCTAGATTTCATTCCACAATCTTTCACTCCCTCATTCCATTCCTGTAACTGTTCCTGTACTTCTTCTTCATTCCCCCTCATACCATCAAGTCATCAGTAAACATCATGGTTTTCGTTGCTCCTTTTTATAAAATACTTACATAATATTTTCTATTCCACAATAATAACATATATTTACATCATATTTTACTACCTGTTCAGGTTACAGGCATATGTACTAATTAATCCAATGATTTAAAGGTGGGTAATGTTAAATTTAGAGAAGTTGTACCCGAATTTGCGTTGAGGGAGGGTGGAAAACCGTTTAGGGAAAATCATACTCAATACACATTATCAGGACTCAGTCCCAGAAATCCCTGTCATATCAGTTTAATCTTTTGCGAGAGTGACAAATTAGAGCCATGAGGGCTCCCGAAGAAGTTTTACTGTATTTTTAGTGTTATTTAAGGCCGTGGTTCTTAACCTTCTATTACTCGCAACCCCCTAAATATCATAAAATATGTTCATAGCCCCCTAATTTTCACTAACATATTAATCACTAAGCTTTATTCTAAAATAGTGGCTTTATTTACTGATTATAACAACAAACAAATAAAACATTAACTTACCTAAATATATCTAATGGGGCCTGTGCTGTGGAACACTTTCCCCTAATTTGTCCATTATTCTTACAATGGTATTACTTAATGATATTCACATGCAGGATTCAATTCGGAGTCAATATCACTGCTTCGTTTTAATATTTACCATTGTGGAAAATTCTTTTTCACATAAATAAGTAGAAACGAAGCGCAACAAATTTTGAATGGCGTTGGTAAATAGATGGTGATTATTTGTACCATCAGTGATTTCCAATATCTGTGCATCCCTTCCCCTTCATTACCCTGTAAAATCGAGTCTATTGTACTTACATTCTTACGATCATCGAATTCTTTCTTCCAAAACGTAAGATTTAAGATAATTGACTTCTTTAGTGAACAAATTACATTTTAAACTTTTTTTGAGGCCCCCCCAAAAAAACCTTTCACAGCCCCCACGGTTAAGAATCGATAATTTAAGGTATTTTCATATTCATAAAATGTGATATCATACCACATTACATGACGCATGAGAGTGTTAGGGTTCTTCCTACCATAGTCCAACTATAAATGAACTTATTATTATTATTATTATTATTATTATTATTATTATTATTAGCACCACGTACCCGTTCGGGTTATACACACTTTACGCTAATGTGTAATGGTAGGGTGATTGTGAGATGAAATGAAGGACCTACAGTTTAACGTGGAATCCAAACCACGGTGGAGGCTGGCTAAATGAACATAACATGAATAAAAAAAGTGGACAGTTACAGAGTTAAGACTTATCACTACTATTTGGAATATTCTCTTCCCTACCGAAAGTTTTGAAATCTCGCTAGAAGTTTCCCCAAGAACCTTTAGACACGAAGACCTACCGAGCTCAAGTTCGCTTGAGCGTAAAGTTTTCATCCCACAGAAACAAAATAACACCCTCCCACAACACCACCAGTGGTACCAACCAACCCTGGCTCAGCTTAGCAGCAGTGGCTCTCCCGCCAAATGTTTTGACAAGTCTCCCAGGGATTGTACTCGTGACCCTTAGAACAATACATCATGTTCTTGATTAGTAGCAAGTCCCTGGCAAGCCGGGAACCCCCCCTTAACTCCCATTCTCCCCCCGCTTCGTTTGCGTGCGGAGTCCCGCAAAGGAGCGCCCGGCGGCAAAACTTTAAGGGGAAATTTAACCAAATGGAAATTACCAACTTAAGAGATAGGTTAAAACTAGACACACTGGGTTCAATCATTCTTTGTGGCTCAGTATATAATTTTCTGTGATTACTCATTTTAGCAGGGCAATAAATTCTGAGAGCAAAATATACCAAAATAAAAGATAAACCTTCCAAAATTATTCTGATTCAGCTAACGGCTAATTTTTGTAATTTTTTTTAGTATATATTTCATTTGGAATAGAGCACCAGTAGCAATAGTAGTTTAAATTAGGAGGCATTGCCAATACACTTACTTTAGTGATACTGGACTATGTATTGTTTGAGTAAAACACTAAAAAAACACAAACACATTTTAGAGCCAGGCTTTCACTGTCACAGACAGATTCTTAAAGTTTATTCTACTCTCTTAACCTACAGAAACTGTATGTCACAGCGAAAACTTGGCTAAATTAGTGTGTTTAAATGTCTATTAGTGTTTTATTTTATTGATTTATATTCCAGTATCACACAAAATTTACGAGTAATGTTTAAAATTAACATATTTTTTTAGCTTTGAAAAAACGTTGTACTTAAATATTGTTTTTATAATAACACGTAACACTATCAGTTATTTTTTCCCTCTAATACTTTAAATATGTAATTTTATATTTTTAATTAAAATCTATTATAGATTTTTCCTTCGAGATTCAGATGGTACTGTTCCTTCTTCTCAAATCGAAGGGATATTAACATTTAATCGGTACCGCAAACTTGTCTTGGAAGGAAAAGCAATGCACTAGAAGTTTAGTTTCATGTGCGAGGGAGGGGTTAATCTGCTTGACAACTTGCACCGATATATTACCAGATTTAATCATCATAGTTCTGGTAAGTTTGCTTCCTAGATTGCTCAAACACATTATAAGTTTGTTGTGGGGAAAACAACCATCATGGAATGGGAGCTGTAAAAACAAAGTTTATACAATAATACTTAGCACCACGTAACCCATTTGGGCTATACGCTTATGTACTAATCATGCTAATGGGTTAAGGATTGGGAAGGTTTAATTGAGAAGAAGTGCACCCGCATCTGCGTGGAAAGAGATAAAAATAGTGGAAAATCATCTAGGAAAACCACCCCAGTTCATAGTTCATACGAGCGAGATTCGGACCTTGATCTCCCTATCCCCAGCAGTCCAGCTCAAAAAAGTTTATACAAAAGTATATATATATATATATATATATATATACCCCCCTCACCCCCCACACACAGAGTGTTTGGAAACTCATATCCCAAACTGCACACATAGCTTGTTTGAACCAAAAGTAATACAAAATCCTTGTACACTTATATCCAGAAGGTAATGCTAATATGTATCATTAAATTGTGTTCAAAGTTTTGGCATACAGCACTGGGAGAGCAAAGGTGTTAAAACATACGTGTACAACAGGTTGCATAGGAATTAGGCGCGTGGCACTACACACCTCGACATCTTGGAGCACGACAGCAGAAAAAAAACCACAATTAATAATAAACAACACACAACTCCATCTAGAAATTCGAATACGTTCTGAGGGTCATCATTAACAGTCCTATATCACATAAAGTGTTTGCCATTATTACATGCGAAGTGTCGCATGCCTAGCTCTTATGCAACTTGTTGTACACGCATGCTTCACAATTTTGCTCTCCCGACGCTCTACACCGAAACTGTTAACACAATTGAATGTTGTTAGCATAGTTTTTCGTATGTAAGTGTATCGGGATTAGTGTTATTTTTGGTCCAGTCCATTTTCGGGCAGTTTGGGCTATTAGTTTCCGAACACTTAATGTGTATGTATATATAACAAAATATCACAAGGCTATGCATGTACACTTAGTTCACACTATTATAATCGGTATTGGTGGACGCGTGGCTTGTCTTGGATTGGGTATTTGGTGGTTCTAATACCAATCCTGCATACTGAGAATGGTTCTTATTTATTGGTTTACACTTTCCTTTCTTGCAAATGTAGGTGTGTTACTGTACATTTACTATCAACCATACCTTTCTCATCCCGAACTAATTATTTTAAACCTTTATTTGTATAAAAAAACTCACTTTCAACCATCATTATTGAATGAAATAAACTAATGGCATTGAAGAAATACTTCTTATTGGCTTTATTAAATATAAAGTTCATCTTTAAGGTCATCAAGCTTCCGATAATACTTGCTTGTGGATGAATTTATAATTTATCGTCACATTATTAACTAAATGGGCTAAGGATGTAAATGTAATTGTAATATTTTTTTCCACGCCACTGTGGTAGCGTTAGTTTCAACTTTACAAATAACGGTATTCCTATAAAAATCACACTATATTTACTAAAAGAAAGTCTAGACCTGTAGTATGACACGGTGCAAAATAAAATAAAGTAATAGTAATCAATTGTAAAATTAATTCATATGCTTAATTATTTACTTATAATAATCAATCTTTGCGTTAACTAAATGGGCTAAGGATGTAAATGTAATTGTAATATTTTTTTCCCAACCACTGTGGTAACGTGAGTTATAAGTTTTCAAATAACGGTATTCCTATAAAAATCAGATTATAATTACTAGAAGAAAGTCTAGACCTGTAGTTAGACGTGGTGCAAAATAAAATAAAGGAATAATAATTAATTGAAAAATTAATTCATATGCTTAAATATTTTGTTGTAAATCATAATTAGATACTTCAATGAACCGACTCATTATACCAGCACACTGCTTACAAACAAACAAATTTAATTTTATAACAGACACGACACACAGTCCCCCACCGTTAATTTCATCATTGTGAATAAGGAAACCCGATTTCTTCAGTGATAAAATTATAGGTGACTTTAGGATTTGAACCCATGACCATTAATTTATTGGATAGACACACTTCCAACTTAGCCAAGATGTTAAAACTGTATTTTTTTTTAGCACCACATCTTTCTAACTGTTCGGGCTTATGTACTAATTACAATAATGATTTTAAGGATAGGGAATGTTATATTTAGAGGATCTATACCTGCATTTGCGTGAGAGGAGAGTGGAAAACCATTTTGGGAAATCACCATCAGCACATTCGACCTTGATTAGAACCTCGATCTCCCCGTCATCGGCAGTCTAGTCTACTGCGATAGTAGCGCGTTAGTCCATGTGGCCACCGAAGTGGGTTATACTAGAAATTAAATGATTCCTTTTTTTAAACTTGAATTATTAACTAGATTTTAATCCGCTTCGGTGGTCATGGGGTCTCAAGCACTACCCTAGTGTTTGAACTAGACTGCCGAAGATGGAGAGATTGGTGCTTGATTCCAGTCGGGTGCACTAAGGGTGGTTTTCGCTAAATGATTTTCACCTCTCCTCCCACGCAAATGCGGGTACGTTTCCTTTAAATTAAACATTATTAATCCATAAACCGTTAGTGAAATTAGTACGTATGCGTATAACCCAAACAGGTAGTAAGACGTGGTGCTAAAAAGAATCCGCCTCGGTGGTGTAGTTGGCTAACGCGCTAGTCGTGTTGAGCTGCTCGACTGCTAAGGACGGGGAGATCGAGGTTCGAATCTCGGTCGGGTGAAATGGGGGTGGATTTTCCTAAATAGTTTTCCACTCTCTCTCCACGCTAATGCGGGTTCACTTCCTCTAATTCAACCTTCCCAATTCCCAATCCATTAGCGTAGTTAGTACATAAGCGTATAACCCGAACGGGTAGTAAGACGCGGTGCTAAATATTATTATTATTCTAAAAAGAAACTAGATTCTGAACTAATTGATCTGTAACGGGTTAAAACGCCCCATCACAAGGAAAGTTAATACATAAATTGACATTCTCTAAATATCTTTCACATAAACAACTACTGACAATACGTTTGTGAGAGCGACATTTTGTTTACTTGTAGGATACTCACTTAAATTCACGATGCTCTACAAGAACTCGGTGGCGTGATCAGTGGTGGGAACGACCCATTCAATTCAATACTGACGCTTCTGGTTGACCAACCACTCACTGGGAGAGCATGCTTTCATAGCGCAGCGCCCAACTACTTTCTGTTGTTCGAACACAAGAGATGGGGGCATCACGTGACTTTTTCCTTCCACTCAACAAAAGGGGCAGCTACATCTGGGAGTCTATTATATTAGCCTACTTCTCCTTAATTTCATCTCCTTGATCCAACATCATGATCGTATATATATATTTTATTTTTTTCCTAAGCTAAGATCACAAAAATCATCATACCTGAAACACATCTTTCCAAATCCTGAGAGAGAAAAAAATTCCTACTCAAGACCCAGTGCTATCATTCATCACATTACACTATCATTATCAGATAAATGTAAATTTATGTAGCTACATTTCACCGGTTTCACCTGAAGGTTTAATCAATCATTAAAAAAAATAGTATAAGAGTCACGATTGTGACTCGGTATTTACACAGAAAATCAGGCCCGGATTCCTGTACAGACCAGACGGCATCACTGTATCTGGTAGGCTCGTAATGGGTTACATCGGAGTGGCACAGAAATCACTGCTTACTATTCAATCACCCACCTACGAGTACCTGATGCTAGAGCCAAACGTTTATGAGCAGCGTCACTGCTCTCCTGTCATTTCAGAGAGACTGTATTTATGGTCTGGCCGACGATGTAGAGAGATTTAAACATTGGTTGATAAGTAACAGTCTATGTTGTAATTAGACATGGGTCTTCTATATTTGTGATCATGTAAATGTTGATAAGATATTCTATTTAAAGGCTGGCATTTCACCTGGAAATATAACTAATGCAACTTCATGATTTAGGCTAGTAATGAAATTATGCTTCACTTACTCACTCGCAATTGGATTGTTCCTCGTGTTTTACGTGTACACTTTCAACGTGTTAACAATTTATATAAAACAATTGTTATGGTAATATTATGTATAATAATCATTTTATGTCAATTCTTGACTTTAAAGTAATTGAATCAGTATTCTATGCTTGCTACTAATGTTTTGTATTCTCATTTCGCTACTCGAGAAAACAGTGTTCTCATTTGGGCTAAACAGAGCTTTTAGGTATAGTAAATCTAGTGTAAAGATATATCCCTCGTAGTTTTTAAACTAGTTTCAAATATATTTGGTTTCTGGGAGAATGGTTCTATATTTATTACTTTTAGTTGGTTTGATCACTATTATAAAAGGGGACTGTCAGGATGTTACCCTTTGGGCTAACATTGTTATCTGGGCTTTCAATGGACTACGGACTTGCACTTATCAGTGCTGAGAGACTGTGTTTCTTAACGAACACCGTATTATAATTACCTCCAGTTCTTCGTTACAATGGATATCAACGCTGAGAGAACTGCATGGTTACTATGGGGAAACAACGGGTTTTCATGCTCTCGTTTTTGTGTGGTCAATCTCACTTCAAATGTAAGACTAGTTTCACAGCGCTGGTCAGTCAAGATTGCCAGTGACTCCTTCTCAACCCAGCACACCACACCTCCAGACATAACTGAGAGCGAGATTTGCCATCAGATAACTGAGAGAGACCTAAGATAAAGCTTTCCTTCATAATACCTGTAGCTATTGTGTGTATAAGTCATTCACGAGCTAAGTTTACCTGGATGACAGCTCGAAATGTTACTAGAAGTAATCCTTAATATATCACTGCGCCAACAGCTGACATCTAACACTTTGGATGACTATAATGAAAACAGATGGTAATATATTAATGTGATAGCTAACCACAGTAATTTAGGCCAATATTATTTATATATTTATTTGAGGTCGGACACAAAGTTTATTTATAGTCTTATTCCACTTAAAAATATATTCACACCACTTTTACAAAAACTTCTAACAAAGATAGCTTCAAAATGGCGTTTGACGAATCTAAACCATATGACTAAACATAACGGTAAACAAGTTTTTTTACAATGATGCAGACACGCAGTTGATGAACATATTTTATTCAGTTAAATATTTCAAAATACTATAAAATAATCATAAAATCATTTATTGTATGTAAGAAATATTACAAGAATTTTCTCTTTTCCAAGTAAATACATTGCCTGTATTAAAATGAATTGATGTGTGCACTACATTAAACCTAATCAATAACGTTCCAAAACGAAAAATAATTACTTTTAATTATGTTTAAAATATTGTTTCTAGTTGGATAAGAAGTAATTATTTAAAAAAATGAAATAGTATAAGAAAACTAAAGTCTATGTTATTTTAAATGTAATATATAACAGGTAATTAAAGATCTTTACATTGATAACAAAAGTGTGATCTTTTACAAGTGTTGGCAAACCAAAACCTAAACATATGATTTTAGAACTGTCATCCAGGTAAACACCTATCGTGAACGGAATATAGTATATGTGTGGACTTATTAGAGCTGAGTGTTGTTTGGGACAAACCTAATCAAGTCCTTATTTACAAATTTCCACAGTGAAAAGACTAAGCTATTTATGTGTATCAGCTTTTTATAAGCTAATTGTAAATTAGGAAATATTTTATGCTTTAAGCCCATCGTTTAAGTTTAATATTATTTCATATTATCTCCCTTTTAGGGATTAATTTATTACTTTAGGTCTATATTATTCTTTTATTAACATCATGTCTTAATACCCATTCGGGCTATATGCTTTTGTACTATTTACGCCAATGGTTTTAAAGATTGTGAAGGTTATATTTAGAGGAGATGTATACGTGTATGCGTGGAGGGATAGTGGAAAACCATTTTGTAAAAACCATCCTGAGTACACCCGACCGAGATTCGAACATCGATCTCCCCGTCATCAACAGTCTAGTCCACTGCAAGAGTAGCACCAATTTACATTGTTAGTTATACCTTATTTTGAATAAAAGTAATTTAACTGGACTACTCTATTTGTATTTTCCTGTTTACTAGTACTTTATAGTCCAATTCCCGTGTTTTGTAACGACATTGTATTGATACTTAGCAGTATAACATCTGGGAATGTTTTGGTAGTGGCCTACATTTAAGGATAGCTTAGGTACACATTGCATTGCCCCTCTTAAACAATGTTTTGGTAAACTCTAACTTTTTACTTTTATTAAATAATTCAATTTTCACCATTTTGCACAAAAATTTCCAACACTAGTTTTGCAACTGATTTATTGTTGGGATAATTCATTACGTAAGAGAGGTAATTAAGTTAACATCAAATAGATTTTTTATAGAAAAACATAAATGAGATATAAGATTACAATCATTTACAAGATTAATGCTGGTTGACAATTGAACGTGTAATATATAAGTTCAGGAAAACAAGTGAACATATCGTGGATCACGGAAAACTTTACGTTAAATACAAGATGTGTTGACATATAGCAAGTCCAAACTATAGGATTGTCTTGCAGCTGCTCGGGTAAATAAGCGTCCAAAGCAGCATGGTCAAAGGCAGTAGGCTGGAAGAGCCTATTCACTATCAAAACAGCTGGGCAAGCGCCAGGCTACTGTCAGTGGGGTCTAAAAGGGAAAAGAGTGAAATTATCACCAATTACCAATGAAAGTTAACTGTAAATCCTATAAGTTTAGAGTTACTATTATATATATAACTTGAGCTAGCTTGCTTGATAGGGAATTAAGAAAGTCCTGAAGATACATTGTATAATGAATCATATTAGAAAGGTTTGTTAATTATTATTATTAGCACCACGTCTTACTACCCGTTCGGGCTATACGCACGTTTGTTAATTACATTAGTAGAGTTTTACTTATTCTTTTCACTTTAATTAAAATACATTACCATTAATTCTAAGTTTAAAAAAATATTAAGTTAATTATAATATTAAAATTATATATTAATATAACTAATAATAATATGTTTCATCACCATTCACGAGCTTGATAATTTGAAATGTAATATGTATTAATGTTAACATATTTTGTTTTATTGTACAAAGGCTCTTATGATGGTTTATTTACCATCATTCTTTATAATATAATTAATTATATGTCACGTATATCTTTCAAGTTTGTTTAGTTTCTAATATAACTATCTTTTATACCTTTTAGAGTTTCATAACTTTTCATAAAACATTTATTGATTCAAACATAATTTATTCTTTAGTTATTTATTTTATTCAAATTTTATAATAATATTGAAAGCTAATATTTTATTGAGAGTGTTAATATGACCCTGCTGTGATAATTTATTTATTTAAATTATAAGTGCGTGCACTCAACTATTGTACACAAAGGCGGCTGCTCAGGGTGGCGGCTTGAGGAGGGCGTCAAATAGAACACCAACTTAACCTAACGTAGCCTCACTTTTTGATAGGTACTTACATTAAATTTTACATACTGCTAGAGTTTTTTGTGGTGATTAAAATAGAAAATATAGTACCAATCTTAAAATGTTATTTTGAATTTGCCATCTTGAAAAAAATGCCGTCCTAAAACGGTTTGTTGCAATTATAACGTTAACTGTTTATCTTGTTAATTGTTTGTTATAGTAAAATATAGAGGAAACCCTTTTCTACAAAACATGTTCTATTAGTTTTCTTTGTAAACCTAACAATGTTTATACACTCTAGCAGTGAATCGTTTGGAATATAGAGTTTCCATTTATGGAGATTCCTTTCAGTATATTTTCCCATGACGCCCAGGTTACTTTAGGTTTGGATTTGTTGGATTTGGGGATTATTTTCATAGTTAACTAGAGTCCATTCATCATGGGAAATGTGGTAGCTGATGGCAGAATATTTAAAAACCATTAAAATAAAAACATAATTTAAACTAAATTGTATTTTGTCAAAGTTTTGACTGCCAAAAGAGATAACAAATATATATTTATATTGTCTTGCAGATAATTTGGTTTGGTGAATGGATATATGAGAGTAGATTTGGTAACTTTCGCTTGCTATCAGTTACTACCTCTCCTATGGTGAATTGACTATAATATCCCCTGTTTATATAGGAGGGCGTCTATTTTACCTTGGGTCGCCCCTGAGTGTACAGTTTATAGGTCTAGAAATTTAAAATAAAATAATTAAAATTACTGGAAGTAGTCTTCTCTATTCAAATAAGTTTTAAAACTTTATAATCATAAATATATTTTATTTATTTATTGTTTTGGTATTTTTATATATTGCTAGTCTCTCTTTATATAATATATATACCAATATATACATTATATAATATGGTAATTTATTGCATAATTACAGCTTATTGAACTATAATTTCAATTATGTAGAATCTCTATTAGCCACAACTTATTGTAAAATTTATAAAATACCAATTAAGAAAATATTAAATGCATATTTTTTATAACTGCATCCTACTACTTGTTCAGGTTATACGCATATGTACTAATTACACTAATGAGTTAGAGATTAAGAAAGGTGAATTCAGAGCTAGTATGTCTGCGTTTGCGTGGAGGAAGAGTGTAACACCATTTTGGCAACACAACCCTCAGTACACCTGACCAGGATTCTAACCCAGATCTCCCTGTCATCGGCCTTCTAGTCTAACACAAGAATGTCACCTTAGAACATGCAGCTACCGAAGCAGGAGTTTTAAAATTCCGAAGATAAATTAAACTGAAGTCCAAGCTTTAAAACTTGCGATATCTCTATGCATCCATTCCATTTAAATAACTTAAATATTTTTCCTGAAACAGAATATCTAACTTTTGTCAAAAGAAAAATTTGTATGAAAAAAAATCAAGGGAATATTTTACATCTCACAGCTCTATCCATGAGTGATATTAAGGTCTACTGTAAAAAAGAAAGAAAAAAACTATTCAACTTTATATTATTATATTTAATGAAGAAAAAGTAAAACTTTACGTATGTTACTTCCTAGTTTTTACAAAACTTTACAATAAATTATTCAAATAAAGTTATATAACATTATATATGAATATATATAATATATCAATATTTACAAAATTCATATCAATATATATGATAATGATCAACATCTATAAGCTAGCTTACGACCAAGTCCATCGCCATTGCTTTTCAATGAAATGGTTAAAGCTATACATTTGAGTGTAAACATTGAAATAATAATAGAGATTTCGAAATAATAATATGGTGAATAAACACAGCTACACAAGCTCTAGCAAATTTTGTTATGTAACGGAAATTATCTTCAGGCTAATAATTATTATTTATTGTCTTTTTTAATGCAATGTTTATGTACTGGCTGCTAGAACTTTATTCAGAAAAAATATTGTTTCTATAAATGATAAAAAAAAAAGACACTCCATGGTGTGAACCCACCAGTGAGCTATACCGACAAAGCGACCACTGCCATTAGCGATGATAGTGTCACATTTGTGGTTAGAGGGTGTCATGTGGTCAGCACAGTGAGCCCTTTGGCCATTAATTTCCGTTTTAAAAAACAGTTATTCTACTTTTTTATTTGCGTAGCTCCTAATTTGTCCTCGCGAGGCTGAGTTTGATCCCGTTCCAGACCCACTGTTTCACAGATACATTTTGGAAAGCGTTGGGGATTGAACCCGGGGTCTCTGGACCTATACCAAGAAACTCGGACCACTAGAACACCGAATATTATATTCAAATTAATACAGAAATATATATAAATCTTCAAATTAAACCAAAACTGGTGTCAAATTTTTTGAAATATATTCACTCAATAGGAGACTCTTTCTACACACAATCTTTATTGTTATTATTAATAATATTATTATATATTATTATTACATTATATTATTAAAAATATTAATATCACCAAGTATTACTACCCATTAGGGTTATACGCACTTACGCTAATGTGAAATGATAGAATGATAGTGAGATTAAATGGAGGACCTACAGTTTAACGTGGAATCCGAACCACGGTGGAGGTCTGGCATTCCTCCACATTCACAAGATGTCTTGTCAGAGGTGAAGGAAGGGTTTGGAAATCAGATAAATCTGTGCCGGGACTGAGGATTGAACCCCGGACCCTCAACACAGAAGTCTGACACCTTACCCTTAGACCGCCAGGTCACCTCTTAAATATCACTACAATGCATAGTTAAGTACTGAAATTTTCTACCCTCATCTTAGGATTTCTGAAATATTTTGAAATTTTAATCTTGGTTAAATCTATGGAAATCATCGTAAATACTTAATGACCGAAAAGTCATTTTGAGAAATTCACTAGGATTTGGAGTTTAAAACGAACCTGAATAAAGAAGGCTGAAAATAATCAATCATAAAATCTCAAACAATAAACACGTTAATGTAATGTATTACTATTAATATGACCTAAAAGAATGTTAATAATTATAAATAGATTAATAAATGTAGGTCCTATATTTCGAATGAGTTGTAAAATTAGTACACAAACCATAATATTAATTTAATTAATGAATTTCAGAACGTTATTTCTCCATTATGGTAAAGCAGGCTTTTAAATTATTAAAAGCTTTATAGCGTTTTGTTACAGGTGGATAAAGTTTCATCCTAGTTTCCATAGTTTAAAATAAAGTAAAGTAATCCTTCACTCAAAGTGGATCTAAATTTCCAATATTTAGTTTTATGTACACTTTTTTTTTTTTAACTTTTGACACATTTTATCAGTAGCGCAGAAAATTTCAAATAAAATAAAAACAATTTTGGAAACATTTCGAAAGCAAATTCATTACGGGGTGAATAAATGAATAGATAAAGTAATCTAATAGCTTCACGCCTAAAATATTTCCAACAAGCATTCGTGTGTGTAAAAAAAATCCATGAACGTGACGGTTATTGTGTGAATTGAACTATGAAATTTAAAACTAAATAATAATTTCTAATCCACTGGTCGTCTAAACTACAATAATCATCGAGTGTTTTGTTATTTACATTACCACTTGAATTAATTCCGAAATCAAACAAGTGAATTGTATAATTTTACTAGAAAACTAGTAAACAAATCGCTCCAAATGAAATGAAATAATACAAAATTATTGCGTATTTTCGTATGATCGAATTGGGGAAGTTTAAAATGTACTTTATAAACTATTATATAAGATAGAGCACCTAAGAGCAGTAATTATACTTGAAAGGGGTTGTCTATTAAGCTATAGGACTCAGGTTCAATTCTCAGGATGTCTTGGAAATTAATCATTTAAGGAATGTGAGTTTACTCTTTCACAAGAACGAATTAATGGTTGGAGACTAGCTCATGTATCCACTCTATATTTAAGTTGGTTTCTAAGTCATTTGCTAGTATAATCAGTCGGTAAACAAAAGCACTTTAAATACCTGAAATAAGAAATTTAAGCCAGATATGCTCATGTGGCTGGCTGTATGATTTGATATTCTAAGAATTAAAATTACTCCCACCCGCCTCGGTGGCGTAGTTGGCTAACGCGCTTGTTGTGTTGAAGCTCGACTGCTGAGGACGGGGAAATCGAGATTCGAATCTCGGTCGGGTGAACTGGGGGTGGCTTTTCCTAAATGATTTTCCACTCTCCCTCCACGCAAATGCGGGTTCACTTCCTCTAATTCAACCTTCCCAATTCGTAATCCATTAGTGTAATCAGTACTTAAAGCGTATAACCCGAACGGGTAGTAAGACGCGGTGCTAAAACAAATATCACTCCCAAGTTGATGAAAAATGAATAATATGAAATAATCGTAGAAAGTTCCCATATAATATATTAAATCTTGGAAATACTATTTCAATTAAAGTTATTTGTAAACTAAAACTAAATTATTTGTTATTTATGTTTGTGAGAATAAAAATGTATTATTTCTTATCATGAAACACTGTTCTCATATATAAACCCCTACTAAACTACATTTTTAAGACCATTTTTGAAAGACTTCAATTTATTTTTCTAAAATTTGTCATGAGCTATATAACCCTTAAATTAATTTATTTTAGAAAACCAGCAAACAATATCTTATTATTATGTATCAGAATCCCCAAACACCAAATTAAACAAAATCATCAAAGCTATTTTTAAAAAATTCAATATTTTTCATAAATCAATAATCAGTTAAATGAAATATCATTTTTAAGGTAAAACAAACACATTTTAATCTATATAATTATTTATAATGTAAAAAAACTTAAGAAATACCCATTATGACCCGAATAATTAAAGCCACTTCTTAAAATATTTCATTTTTTAAATCAGTCATTTATGAACTACTCTTATATAAATTCCCCCTCCCTCACCCACCACTAATTTATATAGTTTTGTGTACCATATAAACATTCCCCAGATATATCTTTTAAATAATATTGTTACAGAAATTTTCGAAGTATATTGAATTCTCGAAAATCCCTTATCACTACTTTAAACGAAATCATTAGAACAATTTTCAAAAAATTATATAACAAAGAAAAAAATCATCAGTAATCTGCCCTTAAATTTATGGATAGAGTAAAAAGAAAAAAAAGGTCCTGGGGTATTGTCATTTAATATATAAATATCAATTTTGAGCAAAATTGACGGAATTGTTTAAAATCTATTGCAAGGGACAGACTTACAGATATGGTGATGGACATAATTGTAAAATCCACATTTGGGGGTGGGTAGGGGGGGTTCGGACACACATTAAAAGGAATTATTCATTATGGTATCAAGGTCGAACATATTCACGATCATAATACTTTACCATTCATCAGTGATTAATGGATATTAAGTTACTTATTAAATCGAAATATTTGATCGACTGTTTCACTCAATTCCCAATTGGGAAATCGAATTAGCTATATTCCTACTAAACCAAATTTGAAACTTTGATTAAATATAATTGACATTACAAGCCTTATTCTTACAAGGGTCAACTCGTTTTGGATCGCGTCTGTGATTTCAGTCCCGGCCTTCTGGATCATATTACAAACTGATGAGGAAAATATTCTGTTTTCTTCATAATATACTGGTCGGTAGAACGCTTATAATCCTGTCTGAAGTCGTACTTGATGGTAACAGATGATGTCAGTGTCAAAGGTGATGATGAATTATTCTTCGGGAATAATCCAAAGGGTCTGTTATTGGCAGTTTTGGAGCGAAGCGGCAATCGCTTGGGAGCTAACTGAAATGATCTTCAATCAAGCGTGGGAATGAAGGGGGGAAAGGGGTTAGTCAATCCAGATTGCTGCATACTTCTAGTTCCGATCCTCTCCATACCTCACCCATGCGCGCCACCTCCTCCCTCTAGACTATATATATATATCGCTCTCCCGGAAGATCAATGTAACTACGTGCTTGTCATATGTGAAATAGTTGCCTACTAGACTGTTGGTATGTCCAGGAGGGGGAAGCCGGCCAATTCCCTAAATATAAACAATTAGTAGAATTCTGATTGTTCCAACGAGAAGTAAGATTTGTAGCATTGCATAAAGTAGATTATTATTATTATTATGATTATTATTATTTAGCACCGCGTCTTACTAACCGTTCGGGTTATACACTTTAAGTAATAACTACGCTAATGGATTAGGAATTGGGAAGGTTGAATTAGAGGAAGTGAACCCACATTTGCGTTGAGGGAGAGTGCAAAACCATTTAGGAACACCCCCCCCCCACCCCTCAGTTCACCCGACCGAGATTCGAATCTCGAGCTCCCCGTCCTTAGAAGTCGAGCTCAACACGACTAGCGCGTTAGCCAACTACGCCACCGAGGCGGGTCATAAAGTATAGAACGCTAGATTGGAAAATACTTTGTAATAAAACAGTAGTTGTATGCATTGCTATTTGTTTTATATTGTATGACATGTATGTCCGGGAGGGACATAATATCCAGGTTCGGTCCCCTTATGTGTAGACTATTCGCCTCTCTGGTGGCACTCAACTTTGCCCAGGGTACACCTATGGAGGTTGTCTACACGTCGCTCTAGCAATGAGATGATGTGATGATATTTATTATGAAGTCGTAGAACTGGTGTGAGTTTTAACCTAACTTAAGCCTAATTAACTAAACCCACGGATACCGTTGGGGAAAACTCCTTTCGAGGGAAAAATACTCAATGTACTAGCCGGGAATAGAACCTGGGATCCCTAGGCTCGTAACCAGGTGGACTGACCACTACATTATAGGGCCGGTTTGAATTGCTATAATTTATCGAAAAACCACCCTTAGTACACCCAACCGAGATTTGAACCTAAAATTCATATTCTAGACAGTATAGTCTACTGAAAGTGTATCGCCTTGGACCATGTGGTCCCCAAAGTGGTTCACCCTATTTAAAAAATACCAGATATTTGTCGTATTCATTATAATAACCCGTAGAATAAACCCAGTCAACAGGTTGGGATATATCGAATATGGTGTATAAACTGTTTGGTGGAATCATTTGGGTGCGACTCGGAAATGGTCAAATGGAACACATGTTTATAGTTTTTCTGTCTTTTGTCCATCACCTAAGTGTGTCCCCCATTTAACGGTACACCTGTATGGCACATTACCTTTTATTTCATGTACCTTCGACCATGCATTTCACTCTGATTATTGTGAAAACTTACAATCTTAGCTTGACAGGCTCCATCCACTATGATCCTATCAGATAGGCCTCATCATAGTGAAAACCAACAAGGTAAGCTTTCTACTTTACAGTGTAAACGACATCAATATGTTTAAAAAAATAATATCTTTTATTCTAACAAATATAAAAACCATCCCTAAAGACAATTATCGCTTTGCTAAATACGAAGAAAAATAAACATATCTGAATACATCATAATTTTTTGAACATGTACTATTAGTTTTTAATAAATTACCATAAGGTAATAAAAATGGTTTAAGTTGTTTAAAGGGAAATTAACATTTTGTGACTGACTCTTATGGTAAAAATCTGATAATTTACTAGTAAATGCATTTTTATGATTCACATTCATAATTCATCGATGCATTTTATTATTAAAACATATCCGATACTATATTTGAATCAAATCAGGAAAACCATCTAAGTTACAGGCAGATGCACTCAAAAATATGAAACCAACTTCAGTGGCTGCATTGTTTAGATGCATCTTTTGCAGAACCAGACTTCCGATGACCGGGAGATCAAGGCTCGAATATTGTTCGGTTGTAGGCCTACTGAGGCTGTTTTTTACAAAATGGTATCCCACTCTTCATCCACGCAATTGCGGGTACACTTATTATAAATTTAAACTTCCTCATCCTTAAAACCCTTAGTGTAATTAATACATAAATGCACACAACCTGAGTGGGACGTAAGATATGGTGCAAAATAAAATGTTAAAAATGAACTAATAAACAAACAACATGCCAAAAATAATATTTTAAACATAAAGAGTATTATAAAAATACTAAAGTGTATCCATCCAATCAATATTAATTTTTTTAGCACTGCGTCTTAATATCCGTTCAGGTTATACGCTTAAGTACTAGTTACGTTAAGGGGCTAGGAATTGGGAAAGTTGAACTTAGAGAAAGTGAACCCACACTGGCTTGGAGGGAGAGTGGAAAACAACTGTGGAAAAACCACCCCCAGTTCTCCCGACCAAGATTCGAACCTCAATCTCTCCGTCCTCATCAGTCTTGCTCAACACGAGACTAGCGCGTTAGCTAACTTCGCCACCGACGGTGTCACTTGCGATACTCTTTAACATGGCTCAGGCAGGACACTCGAGCTGGTATATTACCTCTAAATTACTTCCTTCCTCATCCCTACCCCATTAGCGTAATTATCATATATGCGTATAGCCTGAACAGGTAGTAATTAAATAGAGCTCTAAATAGCCAACGAATTCATACGTCCATCCTACTATCATTAATTTTGAGTGAAAATTACTCTAGCTTACGACTAGCTCTGGATAGCTCATTTTTAGGTATGTAAAGGGTCTAGGGTTCGATTCCCGTGTCTTGGTGTCATTTTTAATTACATTTAAATCACATATACTACTAAAAATTATTTCTTCACTATACAGTATACAACTATACAAATCTATATTTAAACTTTTTTAGCTTAGCTTCTAATATTAATACGATATTAAGATTTGTGCTTGATTAAAGAATAAAGCGTTATACTCTATGATAAAATAATATTAAAACATATAAAACGATTTATATAATAAACTTTGAGTCAGTGAACCATATTTTAGTTCTAATTGATATATTTTATAGTTATTAAATTCAATTTATAGTCAGAAACATAATTTTACTTGAAACTATACATTTTGAACATTTATAGTTTATAAATGGATTTCTTGTCAATTTTATAGCAAGAATATCAAAGTGTAGGGAATTAAATTTATAGTTTATCTCTAAATAACATGTATTCAATATTAAAGGCCTAATTATATAGAGCTTATGTGTATCAAATAACATTTTAAAAATTTATATTTGTCCACTTTTGTATCATAAAATATTGTTATTAACATACAGGTAGGTGTTTGCAATTTTGATAGAAAAATATATTTTATATATTATATACATAGTATAATTTTTTTAAATGCGTATATATATATATATATATATATATGTGTGTGTGTGTGTGTGTGTGTGTGTGAGAGAGAGAGAGAGAGAGAGAGAGAGAACGGGTAAGAGAAGATACTCGATTTTTGTTGTATGTAAGTGACTAGTCATTCACGCGGAAAGAGGGGTAGTGGCGGAAAGGGGTAAGTTGGGGGATGGAGGATTGAGGAAAGGCGAATTTGAAGAATACGGGGTGAGAGGGGAGTGGGGACAAGAAGAAAAATCCCTAGTTGAAGGTGGGAATATGAAAAGTGGAAAGGAAGACAGGCTGGAATAACGGGCATGACGTGAATATAGAGAAGCCCTAGGGGGTTTGTGTGTTAGGGAAGGTTGATGGGTTAGAGGGATGGAACACCATCAATTTGAATTTGATTACAGGAGATGTCGTGGTGTCTCCTTCGCCCCCTTAACCACCACCCCCTACCCCACCTTTTTTCCCTCCTCACTCACCCCCATCTTATGGAGGTGTCTCTTACACATTTTTTTTAACTTATTTTTTTATAGCGGTTGAGGGTGGGCTGTGAGAGGAATATACAGACTTGAACGTGGAGAATATAGGTCCTATCGTTTAGCCGGTGACAGTAACAAAGAATTTGAAACCGCTTTTAAAATTCTTGAAATAACATATTAATTAATATCAATTGACCTAATATATCTTTAATTCTTTAAGATAACCTAATATTTTAAAATTTACACTAATTTACACTCAAAAACAACAATTAGTTTGATAACCAATTCAACCCCCTTTCATACAAGTTGTAATCGTTAATAAATTAAGGATTATAGGGAGATAAATTATTCTGAAATTTGGTATCAGTACTCATCTTAACATTGTTCCGACATTAATTACTTTTATTACTAAAACTATTATGCAACTTAACATTTTTTAGCTTTCATCGCCTAGTGAATAAAATTTATTGAAAGGAAAGTCCTTAATTATCAAATAATAAATTAAATGTATAGTACATCGAACTGTTTAAAAGTGGAAGAGAACGCATATAATATAATAAAATTATATTTTTGTCCAAAATAATTAAATTAGTTTTTCAGTAGCAATGTTTAGTGTATATATCTGTTATAATAAGAACACGGACTTATTTGACCTATATTTGTTCATAAAATGAACAAGAGAATGGGTGATCTGGCGGTCTAGGGGTAAGGTGTCAGACTTGTATGCTGGCGGCCGGGGTTCAATCCTCGGTCCCGGCAAAGATTTATCTGATGACCAAACCCTTCCTTCACCTCTGACAAGACATCTTGTGAATGTGGGGAAAGCCAAGCCTCCACCGTGGTTTGGATTCCACGTTAAACTGTAGGTCCTTCATTTAAGCTCACAATCACCCCACCATTACACATTAGCGTAAGTGCGTATAACCCGAATGGGTAGTAAGACGCGGTGCTAATAGTAATAATAATAATAATAATAATTACAATAGAATGACCTAAAGTTTCTAAAATCTACTTCAAATCCTAAAAAAAAATCTAAAAAATGAACAACCACTATTAATTAATATATGCACACGAATAAATAAAGCATGCACTACTTTACATGAAAACTAAAAAAAAAAAAAAAAAAA
>CABEEJ010002299.1:54341-75252 GCA_901482245.1 Timema douglasi | reverse complement strand
AAAAAAAAAAAAAAAAAAAAAATGCAATTAAAACAATTAAACTCTTGTATTATTCTTTGTGTAACAGTGATCTACAAATATCTGCTTCAGAAGTAATAACTAACTCCTTCCAACGCAACCCTCTCCAGTTTAGTTGCAGTATCACCAGGAATGTGTATTTTACAACCAGACAAGCAAAGATAATTCAAATCGTTTTGACTACCATATCTTATTATTCTGATAACTGTGTGATTTAAAAAAATATATTTAGGGCACTTATGCTTTCATAACATAAATATTGTTTTGAAAACTATAATTATCAACATAAATGTCTCATAATTACTCTCAAATGTCTAAAAATAACTAAAAAGTCACGCAAACGAAGAAAATAATTATGATCTAAAATTCCAAAATGGCAATAATCCAGCAACAAATGACCTATAAAATATATACTTCTACAACCAGGGTGCCATGAACAGAATTTGTATACTTATGAGAATTATATATGAAGAATAAAAAAAGAATAATATGTCATCAAAATCTGAGCCCTGCCTCAATATGTTATGTTAGATGAAGCATGGTTCTATTTATGCGGGCACATCAATAATTAGAACTCAAAGTACTGGGCAACCGATTATCGCCGCATACACCACGAAGAACTAACTGCTTCATGCCACAAAAACTAGAATTTGGAGTGACGTGTTCACGTGTTGTATCATAGGGTCCATCTTCTTTCGAGATGACTGTCAACACATGACGTGTACCTGGGAATATGTTGAAGTTCTTATGTACAAATTAACTTTTAAAAACCTGGCACGGTGGACATTTAAACAATATGGGGCTTCTTGCCATGCGTTCAAACTGGTGCTGGCCTAAATTTATAATGCATTCCCGAGCGGATGAACAAAACCCGCTTCGGTGGCAGCGCGGTCTAATGCATTGTAGTAGACTAGATAGACTGCCGATGGTCAAGGTTTGAATTTTGTCGGGTGTAATGAGGTTTTTTTTTCTAAAATGTTTTTTCCCTTACCTTTCACGCAAATGAAGGTACACTTCCAATAATTATAATCTTCCTAATACCTAAAAACATTAGCCTACATTCCTATATTTCATTCCAAAACATTAGCCCAGTACAAGAGCGTATAATCCGAACGGGTAGTAAGACGCAGTTCTAAAAAAAACCCACTGTGAACAAAGGTTTATGGCCTCCTCGTTCCCCAAACTTTACCACATGTGAATCTTATCTTTGGGGTTATGTAAAGAGAAATTTAATGGGACGAGCCCGCACACACTTCAGGAATCACAGAAGTACATTCGTAAAGTTTGCACTTCCGTCGTATTATATGGGAACTCACTCTGTACACATAGAGATACAAAGCTAATATAAATAATGACAAGATATATTGTCATATTTCATAATAAATATATTGCTATACATGATATTGATATATTTTATATTAACATTGAAAATTAACTTTTGACTCTTTTATGTGGTGCAGCATACAAAGTAATAAGTTGAGCGTTTTTAATCTAATTTAAATATTTCTTCACTTTAAAATCCTCCCTTATAAGCTAAGCCATAGTGTAACTATCCATTGTAAGCTTGTTACCTTACAGGGTAGTTGAAGGATAACATTTCAAGCTAATTTTTAAAAAGTAAATTAAAACAACCCTTGTAGTTAATTATCTCAAATATGAAACAAAATGTATCAACAATTTGACATAAACCTTAAACCCCTTCACATTCTATCTCATAGGTCTTAATCTATTATGACCCACATCGGTGGCCACTCACCACCAGCCGCCACTCACGCAATGTACATTTCCGGTAACAAGGAGGTTGTAACACGAAATTTGTTCTGGAATACTGAATATTTCCACACAAATAATGGGTATGTTTTTTTCTAAATTTTACCTTCCTCATCTTGACCACATTATGGTAAAAAAATTATGTGAGTTTCTGGTACGCGAAGCACAAATATATTATTATTATTATTATTATTATTATTATTATTATTATTATTATCACCACGTCTTCCTACCCGTTCATGTTATACGCAATTCCGCTAATGTGTAATGTTAGGGTGATTATGTAATGAAATGGAGGACCTACAGTTTAACGTGGGAAACGAACCACGGTGGAGGTTTAGAAATCCACACATTCACAAGTTGTGACTAATTCACGTCTTGTAAAATATATAATAATTTAGCATAATGTTGGCGAATGAAATTAAATGTTATGTGTCGGTCCAATCGGTCACGCCAGGAATATATTAGCACACATTTCCGAAATCGATCAAAAACATGACCATAGTTTTCTTTTAGTCTATTATGAGTAAGTAATGAACCATATAGTTAAAATAATAGTAAAAATAAAATATATATTTATATTTTTAGCATCTATTCTCACTAACTGTTCAGATTATATGCATGTGTACTAATTACGCTAACGAGTTGTGGGTGAGGAAGGTTTAATTTAGATTACGTTTACCAGCACTTGCTTTGAGGGAGAGTGGAAAACCATTTTAAAAAATCTTCTGTACACTTGACCAGAATTCGTGACCCTATCTCCCTGTTATCGGTAGTATATTCAAATGCGAGAGTGACGCGTTAATCTATGTGGCCACCGAAGAAAATTCTGCAATAGAAAATGGTATAAAACCGTCCATCCATAAAAATATTACTTGATGTTCTTCGTTATAGACTCGTTGCGCTCGGCTTATTTTCATCTACATGCTTATTATTAAAAGCTATGTTGCAAAATTAAAAACAACATCCTTAGTCTAGTTAATGCAAGGTGACCTGGTGGTCTAGGGGTAAGGTGTCACACTTCTGTGCTGGGGTCAGGGGTTCAATCCTCGGTCCCGGCACAGATTTATTTATCTGATTACCAAACCCTTCCTTCACCTTGACAAGACATCTTGTGAATGTGGGGAATGCCAGGCCTCCACCGTGGTTCGGATTCCACGTTAAACTGTAGGTCCTCTATTTCATCTCACAATCACCCTACCATTACACATTAGCGTAAGTGCGTATAAACGAACGGGTAGGAATACGTGGTGTTAATAATAATAATAATAATAATAATAATAGTTAATGCACAGTTAAAGCAATGGATTCACCTTCCATATTAAACAATTGATAATAATCATAAATATTCAATAATATCAATATAAGCTCGCTTAAATTGTTTGAGTTGAACTGAGGTATTTTTACGTTTACCAAATTGGGTGATTAAATATATTTTGTGTGAAAGCATGATTTCATCAAATTTTGTCGTCTGTTTCTTTCAAACCAAATAAACCTTTAATGCGTATAAGATTCTCTTTCCCACCTAAGTTTTGAAATATCTACTAATGGACTTGGGGCTCTGAGAGACCTATTACGACTCTTACCTTCATCATGACATTTCTTGAAAATATAAAATATCCCTCTCTTTAATGCCGTTTCACGCTCGGATAGTTTTTTTCATTAAATCTGTTTGAATTTCAACATAAAACCTTTTAACAAACAAGCGTGGAAAATTTAACTGGTTACGTTTTTCATCTGAGAAAAAATTATGTCCTCTTCATTCATGACGTTATCATATTACCGAAACCTGGGTTACTAAGCTGCTTAAAGTTATTGAGAGTAGGTTGGTATTACCTAGAAAAAAAAACCAAGTACATTTTGTGAGTAGTTACGTAATTACTCTCACGTGATGGATTATATTATATAAAAGTGAAATATTCCTTTTATTACTCATACTTACTATGTAGACGTTCATTTTATTTTAATATTTATTAGACGCGAGATTTCTCCAGACACACGTGACAAACAAATAATAAAATTCCTTCCTTTTCTCAATAAATTTTACAATCTTTCCCGGAAATACTTATTTAATCCCATCTACTAGGAAAGAACTGATGGAGGCATAAAACAAATAAAATGTATCGGTATTTGGGTGAAAATTGTAGGAAACCCTTAATGGCATTACTTACTTGGTGATTTAAAAGATTTTTTCCTAAGCAGTGTGCATCTTAACTTGACGCAATAAGCACTCAATGAACAATCACACTTAGACCCCTTTCTAATGAGAACAAGTAAGCTGGTTAGCTAGAGATGAAGCTATCAGTAGGGCACGGTGTCATAAATAGCCTTTCGCACAAACACGCATGAGTTGGCACGCGATATTTGAAGCGGTCAGTAGGGCTCTGTGTCATAAATAGCCTTTCGCACAAACACGCAAGAGCTGGCACGCGACATTTGAAGCTATCAGTAGGGCACTGTGTCATAAATAGCCTTTCACACAAGCACGCATGAGTTGGCTCACGAGATTTGAAGCTATCAGTAGGGCACTGTGTCATAAATAGCCTTTCACACAAGCACGCATGAGTTGGCTCACGAGATTTGAAGCTATCAGTAGGGCAATGTGTCATAAATAGCCTTTCACACAAACACGCATGAGTTGGCTTGCGAGATTTGAAGCTATCAGTAGGGCAATGTGTCATAAATAGCCTTTCACACAAACACTCAAGAGCTGGCTCGCGAGATTTGAAGCTATCAGTAGGGCAATGTGTCATAAATAGCCTTTCACACAAGCACGCTTGAGTTGGCTCGCGAGATTTGAATTTACCTGTAGGGCACTGTGTCATAAATAGCCTTTCACACAAGCACGCATGAGTTGGCTGACGAGATTTGAAGCTATCAGTAGAGCACTGTGTCATAAATATCCTTTCACCCGAGCACGCAAGAGCTGGCACACGATATTTGAAGCTATCAGTAGGGCACTGTGTCATAAATAGCCTTTCGCACAAGCACGCATGAGTTGGCTCACGATATTTGAAGCTATCAGTAGGGAATTATGTGTTAAACCGCTTTTCACACGAGTGATCTGAAGCACAGTACGAAAATATTTGTATTTAAAGTTTCACATGATGGGGATATACGTGGTAGTCTTCCTGCTAAAGTCTTTTTTTAAAAATCAGACTATGGGTAGCATTGTGTACACCCAATGCAATTACTGTATTAATCTTGAGAAAAAACTTTGGGCTCATTGTAAATGTTAGTGTCTTCATTTGGAGAAAGAAATTAAAAATATAATTAGGCTCATCAAAAAATGATACTAAAAAAGTAAATAATTAAAAAGCTAATGTGTTTTCTAAGTTGATAGAATATTTAATTAAAACAGCCATTATATATCCTTAAAATATGTACAAGCTGCACCCACAACCTTCTATTTAGTTTTTTACCCATCTAATTTGAGCTGTATATGTTAACACGTTAACCTTTTCTTGTTCTGGCATTGTAGAATACCAACAAGCAGTTTTATTTCCTTACAAACTCATGTGAGCTGAATCACTGATCTAGTGAGCTTCATATGGGCTCAAGCTATCAGCTCATGTGAACCAGCTCATATAAACCAGCTCACGTGCTCTTCTGAAAGATACCTTAAGTCTCTAATTTACAAAATAAAATTAGAGGAAAGAAAATGAGTAAATCACCCTTGTGACTCCTCTTGTGTATGTGCACAATACTTCCTCTCTTCCTCTAATGAGTATAAATACTCATTAATGGTTAATTAATTAATTAATTTCATTAACCATTTGAGGTCGAACCCGGTGATCTTGGATTAAAGTTCTCGCCTCAGAGTCCGATAGTCGTGGGTTTCAACCCAGCCGGGGTAATTATATTTTTTGGCTAAAATAATCATTGGTACAACCTGCCTTGGAGGGTATGTAAAGTGGTTTGTCCCATGCCGATTGTGGCGTGCAAAAAAATCCTTGGGGAGGATATGCGAAAATACTTTTCTCGGTAAAGTTTGTAAGACCTTTCACTCTCACTCATAGACGTTCTCGTGTGCTGATATAATCAATCAATTCAGAATGAGCACATTAAATACCTCAAATAAATAATAGCTATTTGTGCTTGGATGCCATTGACTTCCATTTTAAAAACAACCTTTTCCTACTTTCCTATATAAAATAGACACAATTCTTGCACGGACTTAATTAATCTACATCCTGGAAGGAAGTTTCAAACAGTCTATTTCCATGAATAAACCAATTAAACCAAGCTGTAGACGATTAAAATAAATACTTCTACAAAAAGCTATCTACTACCAGATCAAATAAATTACAACGTAAGACTATTTTTATAATTATTTGAAAACTTGTCGAATAAAACGTAAATACAGCAACATGGCTAATTCTATCTTGACTCTCTCTAATTTATCATGTACAGCTCATCTACGGTGAGAGTGTAGGTAATTGACAGCCAGCAGAAGTTTCTTTATTACAAACATTGGCTGAAAATCACTATTTTCAACCTATTTGTAAATAGTTATTATTTCCTTAGTAATAATATATTATCAATAAAAAGTAATATAAAACCTTTCAAATAATACTTTCAGCCATTGTTTGCAATAAATAACCTTCTTCTTGCTGTCACTTACACTCCCAATATAGATGAGCTATAGGCAACGCCCTTAAGGAAAAACTACCCTCAAATTACCCATCCGGGATTCGAGTCCTGGACCTCCCTATCACTGGAAAAACTTACAAGATTATTCTGACATTTATTCCAAGTTTTCAACGACGCAGGCACTAAATTTATTATAAACTAACTTAATTGAAAGGATAAGGCCCAATTAAAATGCGGTGGGAATGAATAAAACCAAAGCTAAAATCAGTGATTTTGCAGATTGTATAGCGAAAACAAATAAAATAAATGCTCCAGTATAAACATAGAGATTAGTTTTCTTCGCATGGAGATATCAACAGCTGTTGAATATCTGTCACGAGCATAGTGACATTAAACGATAAAACTTTTTAAATTAAGAGAAAAATTTGTCATTAAATTCCAGGACACACTTGATAAATATTCAACAACTGTTAGGTCATCATATGAAGAAAATTAAACTCTTTATTTGTACTGAAGCAACATTTGATTTTCTTAAAGAAAAAAAAGTTTTACTATAAAAACTACAAGAACACTATCCTTTTCTGACATCTCCTACATCAACAACTTAATGTGGGAGCGGAGATAACGCGAGTTAAAGAAAGTGATTTTGCGGTTTTTGCTAAATTAACCAGTTAAAATGAAATACACATGTTTTGTTACACGTATCAGTGGATAAATGTTCTAGCTATCAATATCATTCAGTGTGATCTGCTGGTAACTGGGAGACTAGGGTTTCGAATCCCAGCCAAGGTATACTCAGGGTGTTTCCACCAAATGGTTTACTACACACCTTCCACGTAAATGCTGGTTTACCTTATTTCCCATGAAGAATTAGCGTAATTACTACATATTTGTACAGCCCAAATGGGTAATAAGACGCCATGGAAAATACAATATTTTTATCTTGTGTAGTAACACTGAAAACATGTGGTAGAACTGAAAACATGTGGTAGTACTGGAAACTTGTTGTAACACTAAACATGCATAAGAGCACTGAAAAAATGTGGTAACACTAAAAATATGTAGTAGTACAGAAAACATCTAACAATGAAAACATGTAGTAGTGTAGAAATCACCTGGTAGCACTGAAAACATGTGGTAGGACAGAAAACATCTAACAATGAAAATATGTGATAGTGCAGAAATCACCTGGTAGCACTGAAAACATGTGGTAGGACAAAAAAACATCTAACAATGAAAATATGTGGTAGTGCAGAAATCATCTGGTAGCACTGAAAACATTTGGTAGGACAGAAAACATCTAACAATGAAAATATGTGGTAGTGCAGAAATCACCTGGTAGCACTGAAAACATTTGGTATGACAGAAAACATCTAACAATGAAAATATGTGGTAGTGCAGAAATCACCTGGTAGCACTGAAAACATTTGGTAGGACAGCAAACATCTAGCAATGAAAACATGTGGTAGTGCAGAAATAATCTGGTAGCACTGAAAACATGTGGTAGCCCTGAAAACATGGGGTAGTGCAGAAATCACCTGGTAGCACTGAATAACATTTGGTAGGACAGAAAACATCTAACAATGAAAATATGTGGTAGTGCAGAAATCACCTGGTAGCACTGAAAACATTTGGTAGGTCAGAAAACATCTAACAATGAAAATATGTGGTAGTGCAGAAATCACCTGGTAGCACTGAAAACATGTGGTAGCCCTGAAAACATGAGGTAGTGCAGAAATCACCTGGTAGCACTGAAAACATTTGGTAGGACAGAAATCATCTAGTAGCACTAAAAATATGTGGTAACAATGAAAACATGTGGTAGTGCTGAAATCATGTGGAAACGTGATATTGCTGAGAACGAGGTAGCACTGAAAACATGTGGATCTGACAGTAGTTAGAGAGAAAGGAGGTTTGAGGCATCACATAATCAAATCTGTGCAGTGCAAGCTGCGGAAAGCATCAGGAAGGGTTGAAAGGTTGGGTATGGCGGGGGAGGGTTCGGGGAGAACGAGACTGACTTCACCTAACCTCAATAAAATTCTCCACCAAAAAACTCCCAGAATGAAAATAAAAGAACGCTATTTTCTTTTCTTGGTCCGGTAGTAATGACCGTGTGTACGTGCCGGCGCACCCATGACGGGCTGGTTCTGCTTTATTGTGTTGGCCACAAGTGCAAGTGGCGGTGGAAAGGTGGTAACCGGATTACCGCAGGAGCTACAGTTCCGGAAAGTGGGCGTTTCTGTCTGAGGAAAGTTTGGGTATTTTTTGTTGCGACTCTTTTAAATTTTAAAAGAACTTTGTAAAAAAAAAGTTTGTGTGGAGTAAACAAAAAAAAACTATTTCATTTACACCCAATTAAAAAAAACATGTGGCTGAAAGAGAGATTAGGAAATCCCTGACTTAAGAGAATTGGGTTCATTCTCGACAGAGAGCACAACTAATTGTTATTTTCACGTAGTTTTACATCCTCTCTCCAAGTGAATTCTTGACCAATTAGGCTAATTAAAATTAGTCATTTTAATTGTTTCCCCTCATTTGAAATAAATTTAAACATTTAATTATGTAGAGCCCCTCACTCATTATATAGATTCCTGGGTTCGGTTAGTGACATGACTTAAGCATTTGTACTAATAAATCTTCAGTAAGAATGTGGTGTCATTTCTTGTATTAGGTTGGTTTGTGAGACGTGTACTTATGTAATCAGTCATTTCAGTAAATGAATTATAAGTATCACTAGCAAAAAGGGGTTTGAATCATTAATAGTGGATAAAATATTCAAATCGGGCTTACAATTGGTAATATTATTCTTTTCTCAAAGCTATAAATGATAAGTTCAAGAAGCATCTACGTCTAAAACTTACTTAAATAGTGCTAAAGAATTTAACGAGCACCTTTTTTACACCATTTTAAAATAGAATGAACCCACTTCAGTGGCCGCATGGTCAAACACGCTACTCTCACAGTAGAATATACTGCCTATGACGGGGAGATTGAGATACGAATCTCGGTAGTGTGTATTGAGTTTGTTTTTCCATAATGGTTTTCCACTATCCCTCCACGTAAATGTGGATACACTTACTTAAAATATAGCCTTCCTAATCCCTAAAACCATTAGCTTAGTTAGTAAATAAGCATATAACCCGAACAGATAGTAAAACGCGCTGATAAAAAATAAATAGAATTGGCTAGAAATATAATTTAACTTCCTACAAATAATATTAAGAAGCAAACCTTAACTTCATGATTTGTTTTAATACCCAGAAAGATGTCTAAACTTATTAGAAATTCTTATATTATTTTTTTCTACAAACCATTTTTTAACTAGTTCCCACTAGACTTGATTTAATGCCAAATATTTTACAAAAGTTACACAAAAGTAATCCATAGGCAACGTAAAAATCATTATTTCGACGTCATATTTTAAACACATGGCTTTAACATATAGCCTCGTGCAACTCGCCATATAAATTTCACCTTCCATGATAGAGCGCTAAAGGCTACAGCCAACATTTTTTTAAATCTTTAGACCTAAATGAATATTCATAATGGTCTAGCTAATTTGATTTTTATAAAAAAAAATATATTAGAATAATTTGACCAACAAATTTTTATGTAACTGATTACTAATGATAAATAAAATTTGATCATAATCATACTAATAAAATTTCATGCCCCCATTGTTTTTATAAAATGAGACTTTTTTTACGTTTTTTTTTTTTACAAAAATTTATTTTAATTGTGGTTTATAGCTAGGTTTTGTACTCTTAATCCAGGGTTTTAAAACTCACGGTACGCTTGTATGTAACAATTTTTAAAATACTTTCCGATCCATTCGTGCAATAAAAAAAATGTGTCTGGAATACTTCTTGTCGATTCAATTAAATAATTCATCTACCACTCTGCTGTCTTTTATAGTGTTTGAAATCCTATACTTCCATTGTTTGAGGGCTGTATTGTTTTGCAGGAGGAAAGGCGTGCATAGTAACAGTACTATTGATTGACGGTCTAGAATGTTGCTTTCTAAGGGAAAGAGGAAAGTTGATAAATAATTTCGTGTTTTTAATGAAAAGTGTGAGATTAAATATGTTTTCATTGAAATAAAGTCGAAACATACATGTTGGATTTGTAAGCAAAGGATTGAGATTTAAAAAGAATAAAATTTAAATAAAACACACCATAAAGCAAATCATAATAGTTATAGGGAAAAAATAGGAACTATGTGGCAAACCCAACTAGAAGAATTAAAAAAGAGAACTTGAATTAGAGGAAAGTGTGTTTTTAAATGTTAACAAAGTGATCGACTCTGCGGGGAAATCAGGGACACCAGAAAAAATGTCTATTTCTTCGAAGCCGTTTTCTGAGGGTGAATTTAACAGGGAATTTAACCTTAGCACTGTTGATATTATATGCCCAGAAAAAAGGGCACTTGTTTGCTAGCAATAGAATATTAGGAAATATTGAAATTAATTCAATAATAACTTTTATCATAAAGGTAATACCATATTTATAGATACTTTCCACCATGTATTTCTACCCTGATGGATTACAAGAATTTAACATCTGCCAAAAGAGAAGGTGTGAGTAAAGTAGAATCTATATTAAATGCACCTGCATTTGCGTAAAGGGGAGCGTGGGATACGCTTTGGGTAAAAACAACCTCAGTAAAAAAAACTGCAAATCGAAGTATATAACCCTGATTTTTAGTTCAAGTTCTCATCCATGCGAGTAAAAAATTATTTAGGAAACAAAGACATTCTACGGTGACCAATGTCAAAAACTTAAAGATTACATTTAACTACCTCCGTCACTTAGTGTTTTATTCAACGCAGGACCGTCTCAAGCAAACCCTAATAACGGCACGCAATACCAGACCAGTAAGTCATTAATAGGAGGAGAGTGGCCAATATTGGTCTAGCCACAAAGTGGTTCATTACGTCATTGTATTGCCACCGACAGTTGAAGGCTTTTTTTTTTGTATGTTTTCTTTCTCCCCTGACCCCTATTCACTTCTCACTGCCCCCCCATATGACCAGTACGTGTGTACAAACACATTAGACCTCCAACAAATCAGCAGGTTTGTTCTGTTGGATGAAGGAAAGGTTGGGAAAAAGAAGACATTTCTCATCTCTTTTAATACGAAAAGCGGACAAGTACACATTTTATTTACTGTAAGAGATCGATGTAATATAAATAAATCTGTAACGGCTACCATACTACAAGGTATAAAACTTTAACATGGCGTTGTAGTTAGTCACAATTGACGGGAAGGCCCAGGTTCAAATCCCAGCAACTTAAACAGTGTAACCCGCCTCGGTGGCGTAGTTGGCTAACGCGCTTGTCGTGTTGAGCTAGACTGCTGAGGACGGGGAGATCGAGGTTCGAATCTCGGTCGGGTGAACTGGGGGTGGTTTTTCCTAAATGGTTTTCCACTCTCACTCCACGAAAATGCGGGTTCACTTCCTCTAATTCAACCTCCCCAATTCCTAATACAATAGCGTAATTAGTACTTAAAGCGTATAACCCGAACGGGTAGTAAGAAGCGGTGCTAAATATTATTATTATTATTATTAAACAGTGTGCTAGATAGCATCCTATATGCGAGTTCTTAAACCTCTATTGGTGAAATCAGCAGTGTACTTCTATCTAAACAATTTCCCTAATATTAAACCGTTGATAATCAGTTTGTAAATGTAATAGTCAAAACAATATACACATACTTTATAGGGGCGTACGAAGATTTGAAAGGTCAAAGATAAAATATCATTCTCTTCGACGCCTAAACTAACCTTAGTATCTTCAAAACATTTTGAAAATAGAATAAAAGCTCAATTTATCATAAATAAATGGGAAATATTTCGATATTATCGCTTCTTTAAACATTCAATCAGTTTTACACCTGCTACTAAACAATATTTTAACACCAAATGCTGGTTAAATGGCATAAATAACGTAAGCATAGATCTATTCACCCAGAAGCAGATCCAGAAAAATATGACTGGATGGAAACCATTACACAAATAATTATATTTCTAACTTATATCTTTAAAAAAAATATCAAATCTCTATGTGAAAGTTAATTTTTTTAAATATGTATAAAGGGGTAGGATATATAAATATGTTTGTAAGGTGACTGATAAATAAATAATTATATCAATAAAAATAAGAAGGAACATTTTGTTTTGTAAAATTTTATTACCAAACTTAATATCCAGTTCTTTGAGATAAAAGAATAGAACAAGCTTACAATAGTTCAAATCAAAGTTTTCGCAAGTATTTTCTAGTACCTTTGTATTAATCTGTTAACAATGAATTTTCTTTTGTAGTTGAATGGACACCAAACTATTGATGTATTTCCTGAAAATCATCAAGGGGAACAACTGCCCGGGTGCCCCTAACATTAATCCGCCACTGCATTAAGATATTACATCATAAAGTTAATATTTAGTTTATAAATTAAAAATATGGTTATGTGACAACTACAAAAAATTTCATCTTTGACTTTGGCTTTGACTGAACTTCGCATTTCAAAAGTAGCCTTCGTACAACCTTAGTTATAGCAATGTACAGTAACCCCATGGCTTCTTTGGTGCTGACTGACAGCTCACAGCTGACTTCTGACAGTCAACATTTAGGTATATACCTAAATTTTGACCGTCAGAACTAACAGCTGCTAAACACATTTTTTTTGCAGATAATATGGTTCGGCGTAGAGATGCATAATTTGGTCTGGTAACATTTCAAAGCCGTCAGCCAGCACCAAAGAAGACATGGGGTTACTGTAGTTGTATTGATGTCTAAAACAACTTTTCTACCTAAATAAAAGTGATGATAGCACCAGTCAAAGCCACAAGAGCGCACTTATGAAAACATAATTAAATGTTAATACATGAATAGTTATTTTTATTACCATGTCTTACTAGCTGTTTGGCTTGTACTACTGTGTACTATAGCTCGCTTTGCTCGTTGAGGACTCCACCCAGCCCCAAAGCCCCAGTGAGTTTTCTTTTCAAGTGGATGTAAACTAATGTAATTCCAGGGCCGTTTTTTATAGGTCTTACCGTTTAACCACAAGAGATCTCCAAAGAAAGGTCCGCACCGACTTTAAAGTTGCCCTGAATTATTTTTTGTACTGGGGATTAATTTTTTTTGGAATTTTCCCGTCGGTTACAGGCTAGAAGCTAGAAGTTGGCCAAATTTCAAGTTTCTAGCTCATATGGAAGTGGGTAAACATACATGTCAGTGAGTGAGTCAGCCATGTGGCCTTATAGTAGTATAATTACTTTAATGGTCTAGGGATGAAGAAGGAAGTATTTTATAGGTAATCTATCCGAATACGAATGGTAGAATAGTGATAAACCATTATAGGAAAAATCACCCTCATCAGACACAGTATGGATTCGAACCCTAATCTCCCTGTCATCAGCAGGCCAGTCTAACACGAGAGTGAATCCTTAGGCTATTTGGCCACTGAAACGGATACTTGAATAGTTATAATATGAAAACCATAATTGGATCAAATGTTTAACTCAGATTAGATCGTTCAGAGAGCTTTTGAAGATATTTATTTTCACCCACATAAATACCATTATAATTATTTGAGATATTTAATTTAATAAGCAGGGATCCAAATTAAGAGAAACATATTTGTTGTTTTTACAAATTCCAAATATTTTAAATTGGTAATAGCACAAAGCTAGATATAATATTTACAAAATACTTTTTTTTTCGTGAAAATACCATGATTAAGTAAATGACTCACGTCTAGCTCAGTAGGCAGGGAAGGAAAGGAATGGAAAAGTGTCCAAACGAACGTGTGTAGGGTTACTGACACGCACTAAAACAATCTCAAGAGATTTTTTCTCCTCCCCCTAATTCCCTTCTCCGTGGAATTTGGTACTCCCTGCAGTACACTACTCTACAGGCACACTCCTCTGCCATTTATCTCGACTGCCAGTGCTAGAGTGAAAGTAAAGAAGGAAAAACTGTAGATTCTATATTAGTTACTTTCTGAGATGAAAATAATTTTTGTTAGAATGTATTCCTTTGTGTATTCCATATCCCAAGGGTGACGTGGTGTAGCGCTGAATGATAAGACGCTCTGTATAGTCAAACTTTTATAGGAACACTCTTCCTTGAAAGCTAGAAGAGTTTAAGTCAACAACCCTGAAGATTGGTTTGATGTGATTTCTATCCACCCACTAACTCAGTCATTCGGCTGGTTAATGATACCTGCACCATCTTGTAGAAATCCCATGTACTATGGGATTTCAGGTAGTGTGGTGGTTTCCCTTTGCCTTCCACACCGAGTTTCTATGAGAGAGCGTAAAATACCCTACCAATTTCGGGGGAAAAGGTATTATCACATACCTTTTAGGGTCCTTATCATGCCACAATCAACATGGAACCGATGGTTTGACTTCCCTTTTGAAGGAATATGTGCAATAGAGTTTAATAAAAAAAGAAAAATACATTTACCTCGGCTAGATCTGAGCCCTCAAACATCAAGTACTGAGGCGAACAACCTACCCCCAAACCGCCGAAGACGATCTATGAACAATACTAAATTGAATATCATCTTCAATGGAAATACATAATTACTATTGGGAAACAACTTTGCAATTCTCTTGTTTTTGTGGGGTCAATCCTCCCTTAAGTGTAAAACAAATTTGGCAACGCTGGTTCGCCAATCTTGCCAGCAGTTTTTTCTTACCACAGAACAGAACCCGTAGATATAACTGAAAACTAGAGAGAGACGATATAAAACTTTTATCCACAATACCTGCATCTACCTTGAAGGTAGTGTTCTGTGCTGATCTACTCTCACGTATCCATACGTCAAGCCACGTGACCTGCATTTGTCACTTGTAATATACATTATTAAGACCAATAAAATAATATTTAATTTTTCTATGGAATTTGAATCTAAAAAGAGCATTCTTTTCCAGTCTACCTCATTACACCATTTCTCTATATTAAACTAGTTCTATTCAGTCCACCTCATTTAACCCTATATCTACATTAAACTAATTATATCCAGTCCACCCCACTGCAACTTATCCCTATATTAAGCTAATTTTATCCAGAACACCTCATCACACCCTATCTCTCTTTAAGCTAGTTGTATCCAGTTCACCTAATTCCACTCTCTCCATATCTTGAGCTAGTTCTATCCAGTACACCTCATTACACCCTCTCCCTATCTTGAGCTATTTCTATCCAATACACCTCATCGCTTCCTATCTCTCTTTTAGATAGTTGTGTCCAGTCCACCTAATTACACCCTCTCCCTATCTGGAGCTAGTTCTATCCAGTCCACCTAATTACACCCTCTCCCTATCTTGAGATAGTTCTATCCAATCCACCTAATTACACCCTCTCCTTATCTTAAACTGATTCTATCCAGTCCACCTCATCACATCCTATCTCTATATTAAGCTAGCTAAATCCATTCTACCTCATTACATCCTACCCTTATCGTAAGGCAGATCCATTTAGTCCACCTCATTACAACCTATCCCTATCTTAAGCTAGTTTTATCCAGTCCACCTCATTACAACCTATCTCTATATTAAGTTAGTTCTATTCAGTCAACCTCATTCACTCTATTCTTATATCGAGCTAGTCTATCCAATACACCTCATTACACCCTTTCCTTATCTTGATCATTTTTTTCTATCCAATCCACCATATTACACCCTCTCCCTATCTTAAGCTATTTCTATTCAATACATCTCATTACACCCTATCTCTCTTTAAGCTAGATGTATCCAATCCACCTAATTCCACCCTCTCCATATCTTGAGCTAGATCTATCCAATACACCACATTACACCCTTTCCTTATCGTGAGCAATTTTTTCTATCCAATCCACCACATTACACTCTATCTCTTTCAGGTCCATTCTAATGTGAAACTCTCAGCTGCGTCTATGTCTTCACAATGGTTTCTTCCCATTGGGTTTAACAGTCAATGCCTTAAACACGGTTTTAGATTTTTCTAATCCTGTCCTCCGCACCGTAATCTGTGAGACTTGATTGTCCTAACAAGGTCTTGTGATGAGTACATCTTATGTAGCTCATCATTATGTAGCATCATTAACTCCCAAATTATCTAGTCCCTTTTGAACCATGTCTTCCTAAGAGTTATGTTTTAGAACACAATAAACATTTTTCATATTTTTCAAAAGGTCCTTCCTATGATACCAGGACTATATCTTGTATGAGGTAGGCACTCCTCTATCCTGCAAGTTTTTTGTTGTTCTTCGAGAATGATCGTTGAACCGTAGGGCGACATTGTTTAGTAGAATTGGGCTAAAGGTGCCGACGGTGCAAAATAGTAAAGTTGTGTCAACACTTCCAGTGTGTATGCGGGATAATATCTAGTGCTATCACTGGTATCTTTTATACATGCGAGGAAGTACTTACATTTTGAACAAAATCATCAAATCGAATAAATTGAAATTGACAGCTTGACACGGTAATCGAACACGGGGCCTTTAACTTAAAGCACCAATACTCTACCACTGAGCTATCTGTGGATCATTCCGGTTTCAGGGTAATTACTCATTCATTTTAAAAGGCAGAGTCTGTGATGGATGTGGGAATAAAGGATAATATTTCTCAATGTTTTCGATTAAAATCGAGAATTGGCTCCTCTCTGTAATTATAATCATTTATCTACCAGTCTTCCCATTGCATATTATAATTCATTGTAAATACCATTGCTTTCTTCCATCTTAAAATCGTTAAAGGTATTTTTGAAAAATTTCAAATTTTCTAAAATTAATAAATAGTAAGCTACCCTTTAGTTATAAAGCTTCAACTTAAATCACGATATAAGCTCGATGTAGGCCAATGAATATATAACATTTAAACATCAAGTTTAAACGCACTCCATTAAATACTCATGTACGGACATACACAGATACAGAAAAATGTTAAATCATTTTCTTTTTTATAGGTTGGCAGCACATGATTGATGATTGATTAACGACGATCACAAGCCTTGAAGACCACACGATGAGCCCCCCCCCCCCATAATCTGCCGCCTCCATGTTCTGTCCTGAGACAGTCCACCCCTACATCTATCTCTTTGAGATCTCTGACCATATCGTCACTCCATCTCGTTCTAGGTAGGCCCTATTAGAAGGGGCTGTAGGGGAAACAACCGGTACAACGTACCCGGGGATTTAAAAGGGGCCTGAAAATTTATTTATTAGGATCTCAGAAAATGTGTATGTACGATATTGAAGACTATAATTCACATTTTCACTACTAGTACTATTGCTAAATTAACAGGTTGTGTAAATATTCTGTATTTATTTTTTAATTTGTTTATAAGTATAACATTATTTACTGTCTACTTTATTTTTTCATGTAGAATTAATTTCTTGTTTTTTTTAGACAGGATTAATGTAAAATGGAAAAGGGCTCCAAAAAACGTTGTAACTCCTGATAAAATTCCTCTCCAAGGACCTGGTTTTTAGTCGCCCCAGAGGTCTTCAAGGGTCAGGTATGCCGTCCATGACAGTTCTCGGACTTTTTTTTCTTCAGGTACAGTCTGACTACATGCCCCACCAAGATAAAGCTTTTCTCCTCACTACGTCAAAAATATTCTTTTGGTTCTACATAAAATTATAATATCCAAGACGTGTATGATTACAATAGTTTCTCTAAATGAGAAAGTAAAATGACACCTTATTAAGATACCCGGTCTCGATTGAAGTGGCTTATTAAAATTTTTACATACACATTAAACTTGTGATTATGATTAGCTAGCAAGTAACTTGAATTGAATAATATCAGTGTTTAAATATTCTAAGAATTGATCATTTAACCATTCATCCACATACTTTATTTAGTAGAGGTAATAACACATTTAAGCCATCATCTAGAAAATTGAGCAATCAGTAAATTTTATAAGCTAATTATATATCAACAGAAACCCACCTCGGTGGTCGAGTGGTCTAACGCGTCACTCACAGTTGACCGGATTGCCGATGACACCGACACAGCACAGCACAGCTAGTTAGATGTGGTGCTATATATATATATATTTACAAAAACAGCCTATTTTAACAAATCATTGATTACATAATCTTAATTTTTTTCTAGCACTTTGCTACCCGTTCGGGTTGTAAGCTTATTCAATAATCACGTTAGTGGCCTAGGGATGAGGAAGGTTGAATTTATAAGAAGTGTGCCCACATTTTCGTGGCAAAAAAGTGGGAAACCATTTAGGAAAAACCACCCTTAGTAAACCCGACCGGGGTCGAACCACTATATCCCCGTAATCGGTAATCTAGCCTATTGCGAGAGTAGCGCCCTAGACCACGTGGCCACTAGAGCGAATCTTCCATTTTTTATTTGGTGACCTGGTGGTCTAGGGGTAAGGTGTCGGACTTCTGTGCTGGGGTTCGGGGTTCAATCCTAGGTACCGGCACAGATTTATCTGATTACCAAACCCTTACTTCACCTCTGACAAGACATCTTGTGAATGTGGGGAATGCCAGGCCACCACCGTGGTTCGGATTCCACTTTAAACTGTAGGTCCTCCATTTCATCTCACAATCACCCTACCATTACACATTAGCGTAAGTGCGTATAACCCGAACGGGTAGTAAGACGCACTGCTAATAATAATAATAATAATAATAATAATAATAATAATAATAATCCATTTCTTATTGATTACTAGACCCACGAATATCTGCGACTTAAATCAAATTAGGCCTATTTATTTTCCTTACTGAACCAAAAAAACACAACAACTTTCCTTTCATTTCTCTATTGCTTCTTCTGAAGAGTTTGAATATCTTCCCCTCAAAAGATTTAACGGAGAAAATGGGGTGTGTGTAGATACTGTTGGAAGGGGATTTTTTTTTTAGGAGTAAAAAAGCCGAAGCCCACTTGAAGCTCGATTACCCTCTGACTCCTACGTTCCCCATTTTCTTCTCCCCATCCCCCTCTTCCCCTTCACCTTCAACCACCCAAAGAGTCAACACCATGAATTTTACAACAGTTTGATCCGAGCTTGGAATGCTTTCACATGTTTGTTTGACCACACGGAATTGACTGGGTTTATTACGTCATCGACCCTAAGTTTGGCCATCTTCAAGGGCAAAAAAATGTTTATATTTATTTTATATTTCTCTTTTAAGTTCAGCTCCATATGAAGTTATTTTTTTTAATTTCTCTTAAAGATATTTCCTTAAATAATTATTTATATTATTTGAGTTTTAAGACGCGAAAGTAAAAAAAAAAGAGAGAAAATAAAGGGGAGGCAAACTGATTTAAAGAGTAGTTGGGGAATAAAAAATGAATGAAAAATGGAATTGAAATAGAATAGACATGAAAGCCAAAAACCCTCTCACATTTAGTAAACTACTTCTTTGTCGCATTTATCCAATGAAGTTACTAATAAGTTTTCCCAACTTTCCTTGGATTTGTACCAGTAGGTACGTGAACAAAGATGTCAGGCTGATGATGTATTTTTCACCAGTGAGGGTAGTATCTGGGATCAAATTTTGGACGGGTGTAGTAGGGTTGCTTTTTATAAATTATTCCTCACTATCTTTTCATGAAAATGGTGGTATGCTTCCTCTAAAGTCTACAGTTCTACCTCCAAAATAGCTCGGGTAAAATATTGGGGTAAGGGGAGGGGGGATTTCTAGGAGAGGTCCAAGGCCTTAATAATAAATCTAAGAACCATCATCAACACTTAGAAATTTTATATCTTTAATTTTATTTTTAAAATTAAAATAATTTAGCTACGATAGCTATGTTTGAAAATATTAATTCCCGAACTCCCTAGGATTTAGGAACATCAAACATAGGTGAGTCTTATAGATATGTTTAATTATGCTTTTTACTGATCAACAAAGATTGTAAATTGGTATTTAAAACAAACATAGGATTGTGAAAAATTAAAACCATTTACTGCAGACAGCGGCTACTTAAACATGGACAAAAACCAAAATCCTCGGATGGCCTAATTTCTCACGACAATGGAAGTGATGATGCATAGAAACGACTTAAAAATGTTCTTGATATTACCTTTAGGTTTATGTTGTAATCTTATTAAAATCAAGCAAAAGTATCTGGGGTAACCACGCCATGGATTTCGTGGCTACCCTGGGCGAATCTTTTCTTTGCTTCAAAAATACAGTTGTTTTTATTCATCCCAACTTAGTTATAAATACATTTTTTTTAAACCTAAAAAAAGTTAAAATTCAAAATTTGAGGTTTATATGTTTGTTCACAGGAACTAATAATTTTAACATTTCAACCATTTGGCTGTGGTAGATATCGCACAATGGTCGTGACAAACAAACAAACTCTTCATTTTATGAATATAGATGACATTATTTGTTTGGGGAAGAATATATCAGAACTTCATAATTTTTTAAGAGATTTCATTGATTTTTTAAAATTCATTAAATTTATCATGTAGGTTATTAATCTTAAAGAAACATGTTGATACTTTCTACCTTTAATTTGGCCTTAAGAATATTTTGAAATGAAAAAAA
>CABEEJ010002299.1:7775-54016 GCA_901482245.1 Timema douglasi | reverse complement strand
GGGGGGGGGGGGGGGGGGGGGCAAGGAACACGAGGAAAGCAAGCAAGTAAGCTTCAATAGATAGATACCAATCTATCTGACGTTTGGCTCTAGAAGATTCGAAAATCCTAGAGAGGACGTTAGAATTCTGACACATGTAACAAGGGCGCCTTAGGGCAATGCGGGTAATGTTGGTCAGAGCTAAAGTGACACATGTGAAGATCGGCAGCCAAAATTTACACTTTAACTTAATATATGGTTTAATAAACATTTAAAAATACGAAAACACTTTTTAAATTTCATTCATTTGTATGATAATAAATGTTTAGTTTTAATATCTCACAATTTTAAAAATAAAACTGTTCAAGTGACATTGTCTCTCTCTTAAAATTAATTATTATATTCGTTAATAAATGATTTTAACGACCTTAGCTCATTCGGTAGCATGTCTACCACTGAGCTACGGGTCCTGGGTTCGATTCCCACCATTACCGAAGATTTATCATTGATGAAAATATGAATTTACCCTTTCACAGTGATAAATTAATAACTGGTGACTGTATGTTGTGCCGGTTCTTGTCTTAGGATAGATTAAAAGGCATATGAAGCTATGACAGGCCTAACAAGCTGCTAGTGGAAAAATATACGACTTGAATTGGAAAATTGACCCAGACCACATGTTGGGAACAGTAATGGATGTAATGGATATAAAAATACATGATTTTAACGAACCATAACATCATATGTTTGTATAAGTAAAATATCTCTTTGGATTTTGCTATAACATCTAATACATTTAAACAAAGGGCTTACATACTTATAATATTGTATTTATATATTTTAGGTTTTCTTTAGCAAAACGTTCGGCTTATACGCATCAAGATAATGTGTTGTGGATGAGGAGGATTGAATTTAAAGGAAGTGCATCAGAATTTTAGTGGCGGGAGGATGGAAATAATCTAGAAAAATGCAACCTCAGAACACTTGACTGAGAGTTTGACACTGATATCCCCATAATTGACAGTCTAATCCAACACAAGAGTGATGCCTTAAACCATTAGACCATTGAAACTGTTTTTTGTTAAAAGGTAATGAACACACAAAATTTGCAATCACTGATATTAATAGTCACTATCATAGACCGTTAGTTAATCTTTTAAGTCTTTTTTTTATGGTAAGATTTAATTCTTTGTGAAACTTAGTATCTTTCCATCTTGCATGGCGAAAAAAACCTTTATGGCTTCCGAAAACAAGATTATTAGGAAAATATTTGGTCCAAACTATGATAAACTTACTGGATAGTGGAGGAGTTTCCAAAATAATGAGTAACATACCTTGTACTCATCACAAGACAATGTTAGATTAATACAATCTCGCAGATTACGCCAGACAGGACAAACAAAGCGTGAATGAAAGTTTCAAGAAAAGTGTTCAGGATACTGAATGGCAAAGCCATTGGGAAGAGGCTATTGGAAAGACATAGACGCTTATGGGAGGATAACATTAAAATGGACCTAAAAGAAATAAGGTGTAATGAGGTGGACTGGATAGAACTATCCCAAGGTAGGGATAGGGTATAATGAGGGAGACTGGATATAACTAGCCCAAGGGTGTAATGAGGTGGACTAGATATAACTAGCCCAAGGTAGGGATAGGGTGTAATGAGGTGGACTAGATAGAACTAGCCCAAGGTAGAGATAGGGTATAATGAGGTGGACTGGATATAACTAGCCCAAGGTAGGGATAGGGTGTAATGAGGTGGACTGGATAGAACTAGCCCAAGGTAGGGATAGGGTGTAATGAGGTGGACTAGATAGAACAAGCCCAAGGTAGGGATAGGGTGTAATGAGGTGGACTGGATTGAACTAGCCCAAGGTAGAGATAGGGTGTAATGAGGTGGACTGGATATAACTAGCCCAAGGTAGAGATAGGGTGTAATGAGGTGGACTGGATAGAACTAGCCCAAGGTAGAGATAGGGTATAATGAGGTGGACTGGATAGAACTAGCCCAAGGTAGAGATAGGGTATAATGAGGTGGACTGGATATAACTAGCCCAAGGTAGAGATAGGGTATAATGAGGTGGACTGGATAGAAATAGCCCAAGGTAGGGATAGGGTGTAATGAGGTGGACTGGATATAACTAGCCCAAGGTAGAGATAGGGTGTAATGAGGTGGACTGGATATAACTAGCCCAAGGTAGAGATAGGGTATAATGAGGTGGACTGGATATAACTAGCCCAAGGGTGTAATGAGGTGGACTAGATATAACTAACCCAAGGTAGAGATAGGGTATAATGAGGTGGACTAGATAGAACTAGCCCAAGGTAGAGATAGGGTGTAATGAGGTGGACTGGATAGAACTAGCTCAAGATAGGGATAGGTGGCGTATATTTGTAAATGTAATGAATTTTCAAGTACCTAATTAGATAGACTCAATAAGTAATATTTAAATCATTAACTTGGAGTCTAAAATATTCAATGTAATATTTCACAATAATAGTTTTTTTTATATTATATTACTTAAAGGGGATATGTGGTAAATTTGTTACTATAAGTTAACCGTAGTTGTTGTATAAAATTATGTTTTCTTAGTTTATTCCACAATTGATATAAGGAACTAAATTGTTGTTAATTACTTAAATTTTGTTGTTTTAAGGTTTCTTGAGGCTAATGTCCAGTTAGGCATTTGCTAGATTTCACGTTTTGAGTAAATTATAAGAGACTCTTGAAAAACTTAAACTTTTGATAAATAATAGATGATGCCATCTAGAATATAAACATTAACACACTTGTTTATTGTATGTAACTGTCGCTATTCTCGTGCCATCTAGTTTCAATATGTGTAACTTTTAATTAAAACACTGGCGTGAATTTTGATATTCGCCTATACTGAGGTCAAGATGAGTACAACCAGATAATTATTCAAGTTGAAAGAAGGACTCTTAATGATTTAAATTAAACACTCTCTCCTTAGTTCGTGTTTTGTTTTAACATTTTACCCACAACGGTGCGGTAAAAAAAAACACTAGTCGTACTAGGGTGAAATATCACCTAAGTCAAACATTTTGCTTCTACATTTCACAAAGTTTGTTGTCAAGTCCAGATAAGTTCAGGCGTGATTTTTTACCTAAAACACTCTGTCATGACATTGGGAACCTTGTCTTAATAGCGTCCATAGCCCGCTTTGGTGAACCCATGGCTTAAGGCGTCGCTCCCACAATAGACTAGACTGCTTATGATGGGGAGATCGGGACTCGATCCTGGTTGCGCGTACTGAGGGTGGTTTTCACTAAATGTATTTTATTTTCCCACCTAGTAAATTCAGGTACACTTCCTCTAAATTTAACCTTTCTAATACTTAACGAATTAGACTAAATAGTACATAGGCGTATAGCTCGAATGGGTAGTAAAACGCAGTGTTAAAAAAATAGCGTCCAAACATTCTTCGACTATAGTAAATTATAATTCCCACCGCATTAATAAAATTTGTAAGATTTTAAATGGTAGTACTAAAAAAAATTCTATTATTTATTTTCATCTAAGAAATATGAGCATTCAAATATTTTTGGTATAGCTCAAGTAACTGCTGTCAAAATAAATGGTATTTTTACTGAAATTGTGGCGTCCCTTTTCAATATAATTTTGGAATTTTAAGATTTTTAGGCATATCATTGATGTAAAAGCGTATTTTTTTCTTTTCAATGAAATTCGGTTATGTAAACAGAGAATCTGTGTGGAAAGGAATCAATTCACAATTTAAAATAAAGAAATATCGTGGCACCCAAATATTAGGTCCGTATTACACCTAAATAGCAGTCATGCTCTTCTAATAGAATATGTTTTAATGTGGGTGTGTGATACTCACCTTTTAAATGTTAATGAAGTCAAAGTAATGGTTTAAACATTCAAAGAAACTCCAAAGTTGAAGTTGAAGTTGAATGTAAGTTTATCGTTGCTGTCATATTACCTTCGACCTAATTTTTTTCTAGCACCACGTCCTACTACCTGTACAGCTCATTCACCTATGTACTAATTACGCTAATGAGTTAAAAATGAATAATATTGAATTCAGGAAGTGTATCTACATTTAAGTGGAGGAAGAATGGAAAACCTTTTTGGGATACCACCCTAATTTAACCCAACTGAGATTCGAATTCCGATCTCCCTGTCGTTGGCAGTCTATTCTAACATGAGAGTGATGCTTTAAACTATGCGGCCACCGAAGCACGTGACCTACATTTAATTTGCAAAACATCTGGGAAAATAGAATGGTTTAAAGATAAAAACAAAGTGCACTTTATTATTTTATACAGACATACCTTTATTTAGCTCTGCTTACGTTGTATATGTTAATTAATAACTAGTTGGCGTTAAAATACATGTTTAGTAGCTGTTATATTTTTTTTATTTAAATATATAATAGTTAGTAAAATCTTTGAAATATGTTCATAATATAGGTCTATCTCCAATAAAAAATACTCCCCATGTCTTCAGCCCGCAATCGAACTATATTAACCGAGGGGCCGCTGTCTTTTGGCGAAGGTAGGGCCAACTTCTGCAGATAAATAATGCCATGTGGTCAGCACAGTGGAAGCTCATGCCACTAATCTTAGTTTTATAAATCAGAGCCTCTACCTTTTTCATTCAAGTAGCTTCCAACCTTTCTAGGCTTTCTTATTATTTCGTAATGTTTCAAAGAAATTTAGGCTATTGCGGGTGTTGTAGTCCAAGAAAAGAATATATAGCTTTCGACTTTGACCTCGACATTTCGAAAATTCACACACCATTAATATTTTAATTCATTATTACTTCATCATTAATAATTGTTCTTTAATTTATACTTGGAAAGCATTTTATAGATTTTTTTTAAAATAATGATTAATGTAAATAAATGTACTAAAAACCAAGATGTACGGGCATCTCGAAAACTGTCTTTAGAGATCAAGGCAATATATATATGATGGTTTTAAACCTTTCTGTACAATTGAAAACATCCTTAATGGTAGAATTTTATATCAAATACCATATGACTTGATTTTTTTATTAATTCAATATTTAAAATCCGTATCCTTGCTCATACTAGTGTTTACTTTTTATAAAATTAATCACTTAGCTTAGGAGTGATTTTTTTACCAAACACTTCTTCGCCCATATTAATATATACACCTTATATGTAAGGATAAAAGCATCATTTTATATATTTTAATTGAGTACATTTTTTTACAAATTATTCGTGTCACTCAGCCAATATTTATTTTGAGCTTCGGCATAAAGAAAAAGAGAGAAGATCTAAATTAGATGACAAAAATCTTATTTGTATGAAAATACATAGAATACTTCACTAATGATAGCCTGGGGCTTATTTAAAATATACTTTTTAATTAAGTTAAAATTAGGTCAATTAGGTTGAATAAAAAAAGGCTTCCATTATTAATATTTTTTCTTGTACTTCTTAATACACATAGTATATGTACCGTATATATATATATGTAACATGTATCATGGTATATTAGTCGGAGAAACTGGCGACTGACCTAAAGATCCCGTTTTCGAGTCCCAGCTGGTACTGGGGAATTTATCTCGTAAGAGGAATAGTTACCATGGTTATCAGGGTTTAGATAATTAGGCGTAGGTTAGGTTTAATGGTTTCCATTGGTTATACCCTCATACTTACTATCATCATCACCTCATCTCTTCGGGACATGGAAGGAGCCTCCACGGAAAGGATGTACGATTAGTACATTCGGTAGTCCCCTGGGCAACGGTACATTAGTACTGGTTAGTATCTCCACTACTGGGCTACGATTGATGTAGCACAGACGCGTCATTATTATTGTACATAAACGCGTCTTTCTACTCATCCAGAATTTACTAATTTATTTATTCCAATGATGTAGGTATATGTAAGGAAGAATTGAGATAAATGTATCCTTGTTTGTGTGAAAGGGTAGTTGCACCTGACTGGGGTTCTAACCGAGAGCTCTTCGTCACCGACAAACCAAATTAGACTAACCTTAATTCTAGCCCACATTATCACCGATATGGATCTGGATACTATTATTTAGTAGTCATTTTTCAATTTAAAATGGTTTAACTATTTAATGTATAGTAATATAGTCGATCTCTAAGAAACGTCTGATTTATTTTCATTGTAAGCCAACACAGCCGTGATGGTGAAAATAAAAAGTTCCAGTGCTCTCGTGTTTAAAAGTGTTCGTCTAGAAATTCTGTACATTCTTGTTTAAGGCTGAATTTTAGAAAACGTGAGTTAAGGGCCAAATATTTGCAGTTTTTATATCAATTTTTTTTTGTCAGAAGAAATCACATATTTCTCCAATAGAAACATAATATAGTTTATTTTTCTTCACATGGTGACCTCAACAGTTCTTGAATATCTGTCAAGGGTGTCCCAGAATTTAATGATAAATTTTCTCCACATCTAAAAATTTTTATCATCAAATACTGCTATGCTCATGACAGATATTCAACAACTGTTGATATCATCATGGGAAGACAATTATTTTTTATGTTTGTATTGAAAGAATATTTAATTTATTTTGACCAAAATGTTTTGGTATAAAAACTGCAAAAACACTTACCCTTACTCGCGTTCCCTATATTCCACCCCTAACGTATTTCAATGAGCCACCTCAATAAATTATTCCAACTAGACACTAAACCAAATATTTTTCTTAAGGACGTTGCCTACCTGTGACGTCATGGCAGGTAAAGATAGGATTTTTACATGTTAACGAATTTACGTTTTACTCAACAAATTTTAGAGGTTTAACATTGAAACTAAATTCATAAATTCTTAAATAATACCAAAAATAGTCTTCTCGTGTCATAAAATTATTATTTTTATCTTTAATTAGTTTTTTCAAACGTATTTCTTGTACATAATACAAAACTTAGGCTATTTGGCTTGGTCACAAAAATCGCCTGTAGGAACTTTCCTGAAGGATGTATGTTAAGTTAAAAAAATCCGCGGAAGCGTATATATATATATACATAGAGAGAGAGAGAGAGAGAGAGAGAATAAAACATAATAAAGGCAATTTTTAAAAGCGATTCAATGTTTTCAAGGCCCAAATACTATTGTGACTGTAAACTCATCAGAGGAAAAAGGTAAGTGTTATCTGTAGATAAATAAGATACCTCCAGGGTGAACTGCTCATTTTCTTCCCTCTATTTCTATTTCGTACATTGGCGTCTCAGTGTGATAGTGCTTAGAATATTTAGGTGCGTCAAGATAAGATGCAACCCGCTTATATAAATAGCTTTGAAATCTCCAAGTATGCAACGTCAGTAATCCAACCATTATAATCCTTCTCCCAAAATATAATTGTAATCCTTATCAGGTTATTCCAATCTTTTGATTTTTAATATCCTAGACTCTATCTCATATCCTTCTAATTCCCCCTCAAAATACATAGTCGAGGTTTCTTAAGGGGGTCTGCTATGGCTTTACCACAATTTCTCCCTTGAGGCTACCGTTATTTTTTTTTTGTCTCAGTCTTTGTGGAAACCTCGAAGCTTTAACTTGAACTCCTTTCCCTCTCACTCCCTCCCTCCCTCGCTCCCTCAATCCAACGCCGGCAAATTGATGTCCCCTGGTTTTTGTAGAGACCCGGAGAAATTAATAGTAGGACGTGACGCGATTACAACCATCAGTTGGTGCGACGCCAGAGCACTCGATGGCTTGTGCGCATGCTCACAGTTAGAAGTAAGAAAGAGTGGAAATGGAGGGGAGGGGAATAAATACTTCACCTACATTGTCCCACCACTAATTGTTAACGGTGGTATTTACTAGGACTTGGAACGTTGAGCTGTTGTTTCCACTTGTATCTCAGCATCCTTCCCGGTAGTTCAGTGGCATGAATACCGACTGCTAGGGTTAAGGAATAGTTAGGAGAGCAAAGAAGCAGGTCTCATTGGAATAACAAAGAAAAATACATTATTATAAGTACAAATCACGGGGAATTATTTGGAGAAAAATACCAAAAAAAAATACTAATTAGGAGAGAAAAATATTAGAACTGAATGTTAAGATAAAAATAAATGAAAACATAAATACCAAAACTGACTGTATGGATAAAATAAAAGTGACATATTATGAAATCATAATACTTAGACTGGTTGTTAAAATAGAAATAAAATGACTGACTAGTAGAACAAAGCAAAAGGATTGATTAGAGGAATAAAACATAATATTTGAATGGAATGGCAAAGAAAAACTTCTGATTATGAGACCAAAGAAAAAATAATTATTAGGATAAAAGACAGGAATGAACAAAGAACTGACCAAAAAACATTTTAGGAAAGGAAAGAAAATTGATATAGATAACTAAAAAAGTATATACTTAGGAAACCGGCCCCGTGGTGTTGTGGTCAGTGCACCTGGCTATGAGCCCATAAATCTCGGGCTCAATTCCCGGCTAGTAGCTTGGGTATATTTTCCGAAAGGAGAACTACTCCAAAGGTCACCAGAGTTTGATTAATCAGGTTTTACCTAAGTCTAGGTGTTTCCACTGGTTCCACCCCCTAATACTCACAATCATCATCAACTAATCTCATCAGGACATGGAAAGAGCTTCCACGGACAGACTGTACGATTAGTACATTCGGTCGTCCCCTGAGTAGCGGTTCGTTAGTACTGGCCTATCATTCCACAAACTGAGCGATGAATTATTTACCCCAGACCCTTATTGTTATTATCTCCTTAAGATATCAAAGTAAAAAGTTTGCATGCCAGATCAGTCGGTTTTGTAAATCTCGGAAAACTAAATTTTAACAATCAAAACATCAAGGAGTATGATTATCTGATTGTTAGCGTCTTAGTTTCCGCAGATGAGCCAAATACTAAAATTAAGATAAATAGCTCATTAAGAGAATAGGGTATTTACATTAAAACAGCTAATTTTGTCTCTTACACTTTTCAAATTCAAGATTCCTTTTAATTAGAGTAATCATTAACTTGTCTGAATACATAAATAGGCCTTATGAGCTAAAAATTAATTAACGATGTTGATGTGATGTGATATTCTTATTGGCCAAAGAAACGTTTTTTATTTACTTATATGGATACGAATCAACAAACAAAACTATAAAAACAGCTCACTGAATTACAATCCGCCATATATCGCTTTGGATTCTTGTTTGGAGTTTATATTATAATCTCTACTTGGTTTCGATACGCAAATACCATGTCGACAAATTAAAATGAATAACAAAAACATGTTTTTATTTTTATTTTAAAAATAAGAATAATAAGCACTGCTTCTTATTACCCGTTCAGGTTGTATTTTTAATTTCATTTTTCTAGCTCAATAATAGATAGAATACTAAAAATATTCACTGGACAAATATACATACTTACATGGAGATTAATTAATGTAGAAATCTGTTTAATACTAACACCACTTTACATTAATAAATAGAGCAAACTGTTTAAAACCATATTTATTTCACAATCAAAAAATATTCAAGAACAAAACTAAATACATAAATAACTTATAAGTGTTTTCAGGTTTAGTAAACTTGGTATTAAAACAATTTTGCTGTTTTAATATAAAAAAAACTGATAAGTCCATTCAAAGTTTGAATTTATCTTCAAATTTGCATTAGATTATAATTAATTTTATTTCTAATGGTAGAGTTAATGTTTATCTATATTATTGATATTTTATAAGGTAAGACATAAGCCTTCTAATTAAATTAATGGCTTGGTACTTCAAGATAAGAGCCATTAATCAATAATAAAATCAATACAGCATGTTTATTTTATGATACTAAGTGATTAGTTGTCTTAAAATTTTAGTGAGATTTAAAAAAATTAAAATAACAGCACACACATATGTTTATTGATTATACACTTCTAAAACATAATATTGGTTTTCTACTAACCATATATACCACATTACATTATATTTCTTCCCATGAAGAAAGTATAATATTGAACATTTTTCACCCCTAGATTATGATGGATTTTATCTATTTATGAGCATCCAAACTTAAAAAATCGGATTTTACATAATTATATCTGGCTGTTCCTCTGTCTATATGTATGTCTGTAGCTGATGCTTCATAAGAAATGGTTTAATGGATTATGTTCAAACCTATTTTTAAATTATATATGGTAATATCTAAAGTCAACCTTGATTGTCTTGAGGTAAAGTTCTCGCATTAAGACCAAATGTTAGTGGGTTCATTCCCAACAGGGGTTGATGGATATTACTTGATCAATTAAAATCCGTAGCACAACTTCCTTCGAAGGGAAAGTAAAGCCATCGGTTCCAAGTAAATTATGGCATGTAATAGTACCCTGGAAAGTATGTGAAAATAATTTTCTCGGCCAAATTGGTAGACCCTTTTACACTCGCTCATAGAAATTATTGTTTCAACCTTCAAGATAGACAATGAATTTAATGAAGCTTAAAATATACAAATACAGTATAAATATTTGAATATATATGTCAAATCCATAAATTGAATGTTTAGAATAATGACATTTAATTTTGAAGGTGAACGAAAGTACGCATTAAACGAGTCACAATTATTAGTAAAAGTAGTATTAGCTTCGAGAAGGATTTTTTTCCCCCCGAGTATTATTACCTGTTCAGGTTATGCATGTATGTACTAATTACTCTAATAAGTGAGGGATGATTACATTTGAATTTAAAGGAAGTGTACAGTAGCCCCATGGCTTATTTGGTGCTGACAGCCGACAGCCGAAAGCCGACGGCTTTGAAAAATTATTAGACCAAATTATGTATTCTTAGGCTGAACCAGAGGATCTGCAAAAACATGTGTTTAACAGCTGTCAACTTCTGACAGTCAAAATTTAGGTATATACCTAAATGTTAACTGTCAGAAGTCAGCTGTGAGCTGTCAATCAGCACCAAAGAAGCTATGGTGCTACTGTACCTGCGCTTACGTGGTGATAGAGATTGTGTAACCACTTTGGTAAAACCACCAGAGTGGGATCCAAATCTCAATCTCCCAATAATCTGCAGTCTTGTCTAACACAAGAGTGACGCCTTATACCATGCGGCCACCAAAGCAGGTATTCGAGAGATTATATATCCAAAACTACCCCCAAAGAAACTACTGCATGCAGTACTGATACAGGCTGATAATTAAACAAATGAACTCATATTTCATTCTTGCATTAGTCTCTCCGTTGAATACGGCATTCACATAACAAAATTGTAATAATAGGATATTAAATATAAACAATCAATCAAGAGCTGTCACATTTATCTTACATTTGCGATTACGTTAAACATGGTTTATTTATCTCACGTCCATAGTTAGACATAACCTTCCAGAGGAGTCGAACCCCAGATGGATTCACCTTGTCGATGATGGTACAAAACTACTTATGTTTGTGAGAGTATTTCTGGTAGCATTTGAGCCGATGGAGGCCAATTCAAACTGGATCAGTATTATCATGTATGTTGTCACAGCCCCAATGATCTGTCAAAATAACACATTCCATATAAATACAAAAATTTTAAATATAAATTTAACCAGTTTTTAAAATCGTGTACGTTAGTGTTATCGACATACACAAGATTAATTCAATTTTTTAAAACGTCTACTATAGTATTTGTATTTTCCGTTCAGTGATATTCAGTAGATTACCCAAGTGGGGAGGGGGAGGGTTGAAGGAGCTACGAAGATCTAAAGAGAAAATAAAAGGAGGGAGGAAGGTATAACCAGTTAAATATTGTGAGCAAAGGAAATATCAGGTGATCAGAAATAGTCACTCTATCAATCACCAAATGAATTAATTTCATAGGAGTGGACTATCTTCCGTGGAAATGGAAGTGGGATATCTTCAAGCTCTGAAAATATTATTCTTTGGTCAGTAGGATTAACCTCTTACCTCTCTTTCAGTGAAAGCGTTTCTTCGTAAGATTATTGATTACAAATATTAATGATCAAGCTAACAAATACCAATTTAAAAACCTTCCAATAAAGCTTCTAGGTATATATAATGATAAAAGAAATTTGCCTCTGGTGGTTGGGGGTGCCTCCTCCTCAAACCCTCCTTGAACCCCCTGTCATACTTCGCAATCCTACGTACGCTAATGGTTATTATTATTATTTTTATTATTATTATTATTATTATTATTATCACCGCGTCTTACTACCCATTCGGGTTATACACACTTACGCTAATGTGTAATGGTAGGGTGATTGAGAGATGAAATGAAGGACCTACAGTTTAACGTGGAATCCGAACTACGGTGGAGGCCTGGCATTCCTCACATTCACAAGATGTCTTGTCAGAGGTGAAGGAAGGGTTTACGCTACTGGTGATATTATATATTATAATACAATAATTTTAAAAACATAATTATCATTTATATTTCATAAAATATTCACCCACTTTGGTGTCCGAATGATCTAAAGGTATAAACATCACAATAGACTAAGCTGCTGGGCTGATGATGGAGAAATCGCGGTTTGAATCCCGGTCGTGTGTATTGAGGATAGTTTTTCCAAGATGGTTTTCCGTTCTTCCTACACAAAAATGCGGGTACGCTTCCTCCATATTCAACCTTATTCTTCTTTAACCCACTATTGTAATTATTACAGAGGTGTATATCTTGAACGATTAGTAAGGTGTTGTGTCAAAAAATAATAGTTATATAAAGATTAAGAGGGTAAAATACACTATTAAATTGAATGTTTGATTATACATGATTACAAAAAACTTAATAGACATAAAATTTTAAGTAGAGCTTTCTTACCGAATAGAAAAAAGTGTTGTCCAAAGTGAAAAAGCCACAGGCAGTGAATTTGACTTTTCGGTGCAGAAATTGTTGAGACAATATGTTCAACTGCAATATAAATATCATAAAAAGATAAATGTATTTTTGTAACCCCAAAAACTAGTGATGAATATACCCTGATAAGAATATTTGTATCAAGGATGAAATAATTTTTTGAAATAAGTATAATGGGAACAAATAACCCAAGTGCACTTGGTCAATGTGAGACTCAAAGCCAGCAGTGGGCAAACTACAGCACGTGGGTCACATTTGGTCCCCGACGTTAATTTTTGTGGCCACACAAAAATTTAAATCTTTCGCGATTCTTCTAACAAAAATGACAAGTTAAATAGATAATCAGTGCGAGTTTTTGAACATGTGAGCTAATAAGCAAGATCGTTTATAATGTTACATGTGTATAAGCATAATCTTGTGTGTACGGTATTTACGGTAGTTATATGACTAATAAATGTATTTTTGTGTGAATATAAGTTCATTTTTATATTTTTGTCACATGCGACCCGCCAAAGACCATACAGATGTCCATTTGGCCCTCGGGGAGAAAATTTTACCCACCTCTGTTATAAGCCTTTGTTTGAGGTTGAAATTAATCAACAAAAGCCATCAGTGCAGTTAAGTTAACTGCCCAAATAAAGTTAAGCGGTTATTTTGGTAAGTTGGAAGTGTAATTCTTTTTAAATTTTAGTTTAATACATTATTTTCAATATCAATTTGTCTCTTAATATTTTTTTTATCTCAACTATTAACTAGTATAGACACACCTTATCAAAATAGAGGGCAAATGGTTAAGGTTATGTACTAGATAAATTGTAAGGATGGGGAGGATAAGCAGCTTATTTGACCTCCCCAAAACCAGATTGAAAATTATCTTAAAATTAAATCTTAACTATATTAAATAATATAATATGGTGCACTAAGTTGTGTCAAATGCACGGTTTAAATTTTAAGAGCATGTCTACTATTTGATATTTAAAAAAAATGTATGCTCTACACTTTAACAACGCCACTAACTAAGCTGTTGATTTACCTTTAGCTAAAAACTACAAACTATCTATATGAAGTTCCAGAATTGAAGTAAATATCAAAGATTTAAAATTAAAATTTAACATTTAAAAATAAAGTATAGTAGTCAACCATATATCTGTCTCAAGTATTCTGCAATATTTATCGCCTGCAGAAGGCTGAAATTTATGAATTAGTAGCTCCTGTGAACGAACGTGTACACCTCGAAATTGGAATTTTAACATTGTAAATAGATTTACTTTCAATCCTTTTTAACCTTTTAATCAATTTTACTCTTTTAACCAAATAAAGCATTTTTACCCTTTTCACTCTCTATTACCCTTTCTACACTTTCCCTTTTGACAATTTTGTGTCTTTTTACCCTGTTATTTCTTTTTAGCCTTTTGCCACTTTTGTCACTTTTTTAACCGATTTATCAGTGACCTGGCGGTCTAGGGGTAAGGTGTCAGACTTCTGTGCTGGTGGCCGAGGTTCAATCTTCGGTCCCGGAACAAATTTATCTGATTACCAAACCTTCCTTCACCTCTGACAAGACGTGTAATAATCACAACTTGTGAATGTGCGGAATGCCAGGCCTCCACCGTGGTTCGGATTCCACGTTAAACTGTAGGTCTTCTATTTCATCTCACAATAACCCTATTATTACACATCAGCGTAAGTGCGTATAGCCAGAATGGGTAGTAAGACGTGATGCTAATAATAATAATAATAATAATAATAATAATAATAATAATAACAATAATATTAACTGATTTATCCTTTTTATCCATTCACACCTTTTGATCCTTAGATCATTTTTATTTGCATTACAATTACTTTTTTCCCCTTTTACATTTTTTGCCCTTTTAACCATGTGTGTTCGTTTTAACCTTAAACCCTTTTCACCCCTTTTATCATTTTTGCTATATTTCCATTTTTCCCCTTTTATTATTTATACTTTTCAACCTTTTAGTCCTTTTTTATAAATTATACCTTTATCCTTTCCCCCTTTTACACCTTTTTAAAAATAATGTAAAATAGGTTTACCGTTTACATCTCTCGCTTTTTTCTACCTTTTTGTCCTTTTAAAACATTTGTATACCTTTTTAATATTCACTTTTAAAATTTTATTTTTTCAATATAAAAAGCCATAAAAAGTTCAGAAAGGGGAAAATTAAATATGATAAAAAATGATTTATTTGTAAAAAGGTTAAATAAAAATGTAAAAAGTGTAAAAACATTAAACGTATTATAAGGGTAAAAAGAGCAATGAAGACAATAAGTTTAACAAGGGCAAAATGGCCTAAGGGGCAAAATCCCCAAAAAGGGCTAGAAAGGTAAAAGGGAATAAAGGGCAGAAAGTAAATCTAATAAAATTAAATGGGTAAGAAGTAAATAGGGGTAAAATAGAAAAGTGACAAAGGTAAAAAAAGTTAAAAGGGCAATAAGTGTAAGAGATGCATAAACAGTGAAAAGGGTGAATTGGAATTAAAATGATAAATGACAAAGGGTAAACGGAATAAATAGGGTAAATGGTTTAAAAAGCATAAATGTGGTGGCTGACCAGAATAAATTATAATAAATGAGGTAAATGGGATAAAATTAGCAGAAATTACTTTTGATTTAATCTACTTTTAAGCCATTTTACCCTTTTTACACTAAAATAATATTCTTTTTACCCTCATTGCCCTTATTAATCCTCTTTACAATGTTTAACCTTTATAAAAAAAAAATATTTATTTATTTAGCAACCCGTTCGGTTTATACGCTTCAGTACTAATTACGCAAATGGATTAGGAATAGGGCAGATTGAATTTAGAGGAATTTAAAACGCATTTGCGTGGAATTAAAGTAGAAAACCATTTAGTAAAACCCACCCCCAGTTCACCCGAGCAAGATTTGAACCTCAATCTCCCCATATTCAGTAGTCTAGCGCAACACCAAACCAGCGAGTTAGCTAACTACACCACCGAGGCAGGTCTTTTAATTATTATTTGATTATATTTATTTTTTATCATTTTTTCCTTTTTTACAGCTTTTTGAACATTTTACTCTTTTTACCCTAAAATATTTCTCCAGGGAAACGCAGGGTACTTCAATGCTAGTCAATAATAAAGGCTTACTTCATCTTGAAGATTTTTATCGTCTGTCTCGTTTATCAGTTTGTTAATAAGCACAGCAGTGTTGTTTGCCTGAAAATAAAAACAATTTGTTATGGAATATGTTTATAGCACTAAGTGTGATTTATATTTAAATTTTACTTATTTTAGTAAATCATTGTTCACTATTGTATAATTTTTCTTCCCGGAAATCATCTTTGTATGTTTTATATTGGAAGAATGTGTTGAAAGAGAGATAAGGTCAAATAGTAGGACAACAAGATATAGTTTAATCAATGAACTAGGGAACATCATATAAATAGAATTAAATGTGAATCGGTGTGTTTGTGCGTTTGTTTGTGTATAGACGTCTGTCTATAGACGTTATTACTCTAAAACCAAAAAAGCCTAAAATAATTAATTTGGGCACTTGCCATCATATAAATTTGATACAAAAGGTGTAAAACCAACAAATTAAAGAAACAATAAAATAGTTCTACCGTAGGCTATAATTGACTAACAAAAATTAACATGGTTTGTGTGTACTTAGGTCCTATAAAGGAACGTCCCAGGAAAAATCCTAGGGGGTCTGGCCACCAAAATCTAGATCCTTTATATGTTATTAAATATGTTTTTACGAAAGACGGCCCTCAATAAAAACTAAGCGTATTTACCTTTGTGTTGGAATGGTGGAGGGGGGTAGTATTTGGTGCTATGACGTTATTCATAGCTAGGAGGGGGGGCCCACAGGAAGGGGAACCAAGGGCACCCACAGGGAGTGGCCATATATTATAGGTAGCTTAATAATAAATAAAGGAATCTTATATGAGCCCCACAGAGTTGGGAACTAGCACTCAAATAGTGCTCCCAGCAACTTTTAAGGCTTAAATTTCATTATAATGATTTAAAATGTTAGGAATATTAACGGTTGCCATAAAGGTTTGTTATTAAGAGTGTGATTATTGGGCGATTTGTCAGCAATCGGGCACTTATTTCCCATCACTTCACATTAAAATGAGAAATCCATAGTAGTTTTTTAGCACTTAATAAAACATAAAAACATACGTGATCTCTTGGACGACACACGCATCAGGCAATAACTCCCAAACGTGCGCCTGCAGGGTATTTTTACCGTACAAATACAAATGTTAATCTCAATGCGGGATAGTTCAAAGAAGGGTTAACAATTCATCACCCGTTCCCTCAAATCAAAACATTGTAAAAGCTAATCATAATCAAACCTGTCAGATTAGATTTAATAAATTTAGTAAAATCACCAAAAAATTCGGGTGAATCTGAACATTTTTTCTTATGCTGTCCCTTTATTAGGAGAAATGTACTCCCTTAAAAAGTGTCTTTTAAGGCTTCAATTAAATATATTTTAATGGGAGAGGGTCCCCACCCAATTCATAGAATACTCCCCAATCACCCTAAACACCACAGCTACCGCCCCCCTTTGAAGAAAATGCCTACAGGTGCCCCTTAGGGGGAATTCATCAAGTGATAAATATGGAGGTCAACAGTTCGTGCAACTAAAATCACCAGTTCAGTCAGTTTTCATCTTAGATTGGGCCACTGCAAAAGTTTTTTCTGGCTACGTGGCTGGTTCCATATAATCAATTTTGTTCAATCGATTCAATGTTAACCAAAGTTTTAGCACACATACCAGAATCTCTCTACAAGATATATTTGAGTTCATATCCCCTTGATCCTTTGTTACAAATTACATAATTTTCCATGCCAATGAATACCATTAAAATAATTAAGTATTATATTAAATAGCTTTAGCTATTTATGGAGTTACAAAAATATAAATACAATAAGAATCACTTACTTGAGAGCTAGCAGCATTGCAAATAGAAATGTCTGCTATAAGATGTCCTAAAATCCAAATATTCAAGAAAATATGGTCTCTTACTAAAAAAGGTGCCCTTTCTATCCATAAAATTGCAAGCGTGGAAGCTGAATATATTAATCCAAGAAAGGTGTAGGCAGTGAATGCCAACATTTTTATGGAATAAATGTTATTAGTTACATGTACAATGTCACATATCTCGTCGTACATTTGACGGAGTTTGATTATTTTTTTGCTGCATAAGATGGCTTCCTCTTCGACAGTAATAACGTCAGGACACTCATTAACTCTTTGAGCTTTAAGCTTTGTCCCAAAAATGTAACTTTGATTTCGATCCAAACTATTTCTTGTTTTTAATACTAGGGTTATATTGTAAATTTTGGAGTTTAAGACCAAACATTTTTGACGAATGATAAGAACCAAAGTAAACATCTGGAACATTTTCAAGGAAATTACTTTACAACCCACTGTAGCAAATATATTCTTCAGTCCATAATAAGTATGATTGCTTAATAGTAGTGTACAAGCATAAAATATTTCTGTTAAAGGGATTACCGTGCATAGACAAATGATGATAAACCAAAAGGTTTTATCATAAAAGCATGAAAGATTATCAAGTCTATTGTCATATGAATATATTTTGTAAATCAATAAATTCATCCTTTGCCCAAAAACCCAATTTTCAAAGTAAATTAAAATGTTCGCAATATAAAAAACTGATCCAACAGTTAATTCAACTATGTTTTGTAACTTCTTATTGGGTACGGAAAAATAATTTAAAATAGCATGTACCCCAAATCCAAGATAAGTTACAACCACACATAAACTATAGAAAACACGTAGATTTGATATTATTTTTGTATTTTCTAGATTATACTTCGTCACAGTAAATGGAGCGATACCGAATATTCTAGAAAAATTAACTAAAGGCTTTATCGCCACATAAATATTTGGTGTTTCTACCATATTTACGAGAGCTTTACTACTAATTCTTTAATTGTACAGTACAACTTCTACTCTTGACAAAGTATCACACTTGACTGAAGGACGATGAAAATCAATATGTGTTTTAATTTAGATAATTGTGTTTCCAACCATCATGTTTTCAATCGAGATAGGATTCATTATTAATATTTCACAAATTCATCACTTCGATATTGATTTTTTTACTTCATTGTACATACATCCGATCACTTTGGTTAGTATCAATTGTAATTTTTGTTTTATTGAGGAAATAATTATTAAATTCAGACTATATATGAGAGCCTCTTTTACCTAAACCTGCGTCTTTTATACTATACGTTTAGGTACTAATTATGCTAATAATTTTGGAATTATGAAGGTTATATTTAGAGGAAGTGTACCCACATTTGCCGTTAGGGAGAGGGGAATAACATTTAATATAAAAAAAACTAAGTACGTCCAGCCAAGATACGAACCTCGATCGCCCCGTAATCAGAAGTCAAGTCTACTGCAAGAGTAGTGACTTAGACCACGCAGCCACCAAAGCTGGTTAGTAAGTGCTAAATTAACCATGTTTTTAAATAAGCTCCAGGTAAAATAAAAATTTAACACATTGTAGGGGGTGACAGGATAAGTATTTTCACGTAATGTGCATATTTTCCTAATTATATATTATTTTGATATTGATCTATAAGTTGCATACCTTTATAATATCACTTACATTCAAGTCTTTTTCAAAATATCCGCCTCCATGGTGAAGTGGTCAGTGTACCTGGCTACATGCCTAGGATTCCTGGGATTGTGAGTCAATAGATTTGACAGAAATATTAGCAGACTGTAGATGATCATGATAATGATGATTATAATAATAATAATAATAATAATACTAATAATAACAATAATAAACGTAAAATTGATTTTTTCGACAAAATGACTGGACAAGTTTGATGACAATGAAAGTCTTTAGAAAACCGAAGCTTGCATTGAAAATTATTTCCTATAGTTTTTTAAGTATTATCATTTTTTACTTGTTTTTTTGCTTTTATCCATATTTTAGTCTAGTGTATTAAGAATATCCCAATAAATTTTATTGATTTTTAAAATTACATAATAATAATTTGAAACTACAGAAGATATGAAATAAAAAGTGTATATGCACATATCTATATATGGATGAATATTAATTAATTTATTTGTAAATTAAGAAAATAGAAATGAGGTTATTTTGTAAAATACATACTATCATTTTTTCGGTCAACATTGATCAAATTTACAGTTGTGCTATAGCTATATATATATATATATACGCAATCAATAATAATATTAATAATGGCATATCTGGGCCCAAATCACTCTATAATTCAATTTACAGAAAGGCTGGTCAGTACTCATGTACCGAAACCAAGTGGAAAGTTTGTATCCTTTTCTTGGAGGAACTTTCCATGTCCCGGGTGAGGTGAGAGAATGATCTTAATGAGTAAATATAATGCAATAAAATCAATGAAGATCTTAACCTAGCTTAAGCCTAATTAAACACATCCTGGTGTGAGGTATTCCCCTTTAAAAAAATCCCGCTATACTAACCGGTAATCAAACCCGAAACCTCCAAGTCAGGAGCCAGGAGCTCAGACAGTTATACAACGAAGCGGGTTGTGTACTCCTGTTCCACAGGAGTTGACACACGGAATATGAAAGTAGTTCTAATAACTTTTATAAAAGAGAAATATCATCCCACAAAATTCTTGCTATACATAGTTTGATAAATATTCATCTATTATCCCACAGGTAATTAAAACATACACAGAAATATGGATTTTAAAAGTCAGAAAATTTATTATTTACTAATAAATTAGGAAAAACTCTTGGTTAGTTAAAGCTTATCGTCACGAAAACACATAGTAATTAACTTAGGTGCTTGGATACAGAACACTGATCACATATCTATACTGCAAATAAATCATACATGGTTGATATTATTTAAATAATTTATACACCATTGTAACATCACAAACATCAAAAGTTCCAAAACATATCAATTATCTTGTATGAAATATATACACATAAGAATAGTAATGATAGTTTCTCACAAATTTAAGATGACATTTAAACATTTAAATTAATATTTTATTTATTTATATATTGTAATAAAAGAAAGAAACATGATTTTATTTAAAACAACGAAAAATACTTAGCAATGGCATGCATGGCTAAACTGCGCAAATATTTTCTTTGCTTAAAACAGACAACAATAAATCTTCATTTTATTTTTTCCAGCTTGGTTTTTAATTAGTTTAAAAAAATTCAAATTCAAATTTTATAATTCTTGCTTCGAGGTGTATATGTTCATTCACAGAGGCTAATGATATTTTAAATATCAGCCCCCTGCGTGCGGTTGATGTCGCACATTGCTCATGGCATACAAACACACATATACGAAAATATTTTCATTTTATTAATATATTATAGGATATACATAACAATTCTCTGATAATAAAGACACAATATATTAAATTAAACACGACCTCTCTCAACATCAAGAGAGTTGAATTATATATTAAATTTGTAACATGAACATGTAAAGGTGATAAAAATTAGTTTTTCACAAGACGCCTTGAATCAGTCATGAACTTCTGTAGCAATTGGACCCAATATTTGTTGACCTTCTATATATAACTGTACCATCCAAGTATTGCAAGTGAATGTTCCATCTGTTTATTTATAGGCTAGATGAAACTGGACCAATATAATCATGTAAGTTGTCACAGCACCCACAATCTGGCAAAATAAAATATATTGTTTTATATTATGCATTTAAAACAAATTAAGATCTTCAAGATTAACCTTCTCCTTTATGTCTAGTAATGACAATTATTAAAGCGCATTTCTATTATACTACCTTAATATTAAACCATATATTGTATATAATCTTATACATGCTCTATAAACAATAAAAGGGCACATGTCTACCTTATTGGTAGTGCTTAATCCCACGACCCGCCTCCTAACCGGCAATGAAAAACCGAATACTAAAAAATACACTAAATCAATCCATAGTATACCATATTTTCATCCCTCATTACTTCTGAAAGTCAATCTCTAACTAAAGCGAGTAACTAACTTTAAAAGTTGGACATCAAATGTCCGAGGTCTTGTTGATTTGATGTTTTTTATGATTAGGTTGTGAATAGTTTGTATTCTTCACTTACCCTATTAACAGGCATGGTTCTCCAATAGAATATCATGACTTTTAACTAGAACCCGCAATTTTCGGTAGTATAAACTTACAAAATATTTACTGATCATAAATATGTAGCAAAATCAGTAAAAATCTGTAATATTGTGAAAATATGTAACATTGATTAAACCTTCTTCCAACACGTTAATATATATATATATATATATTAACGTTAATATATATATATATATATATTAACGTGTATATATATATATATATATTGTTTAAAGGAGATTTAATTTGATGACTACACATTTTTGAAGGAAGAAATAGAAAGTCACTTTTCTAAATATACATGCGAACAATTACTTTTTGTTAACGTGAACTAATATATTGTGATCCAATTACAGGTATGAAGTTGTGGTATAAATAAAGGTTGTGGTTAAGGTGGGGGTTGAAATACATCTGAGGTTGAATGTTTGATCTCGTTATAATAGCAGGTATTAATAATGCACGTATAGAGATGGTTGTCTTTGCTTTTGCAAAATAACGCTCTACGCTACGTATTAATGTGACAGACTTCAAATTACAATTATTTGTTTGATATTGGGTTTCACTCTCGACATTTGTCCTTTATCTTTCCTCTTTATATATATTTAGTCTCCATGCCAAAGAACAATGAAAAATCGGCCTAATCAGATCTAATAATTAATGTTTTTACAACTCGTTGACTTGTGTTTACTAACTGACACGCCTCCTGAAAGACTACATTTCTGTATGAAAATATTATAGGCTGCCTGAAAATTAGTGACACATGATTTAAATGAGTTTATTAAAAAAATCCTTAGAATATATCATAGTAAATTTAGGTTGGAAAAGGTTCAAAAACACATTTCCCCCAATAAAATGTAGATACTCGTTACCTAATGTTATCGATACCCCTAGTCCACATCCCTTAGCACCACGTCTTATGTACTCAGCCAAGATGTAGAATGACAGCGAACTTAAAACCTATCATTTTTCTATTACTTTAGAGCTTTTATTCTTTTAGGCTATAAATTTTATGATAACGGTAGGCAGTATTTTATGATAGATATTATTAAAGATTTTTCTTACCAAACTTTTATTTAATATATATTTTCTCTTGATATTGTGTATTTATTCACTTTAACACTGTTAGTTATAGGACTGGTCTTTCTTAGTCTCATTTTGGTGAAGCTCTGAGCCCATAACACAAAAAGATCAACACTAATATGTATATATATTATTTCTCCGAAACCTCTTCATTGCAGTCTCTAATGTATAGAGATCCATCACTTCTTTTCCCCAAACGCGTGTTTATTATTTTAGTTAAATAATCTCCTACTGTGATAAATTGACGCTCAGAAACCGAACGGCTGTCTCTTTCGATACCAGTTTGTGAGTACACATATAAGTAAAAGCATCGAAACAAATAATCGAGTAAAAAGGTACTGGTATTGTAAGTAAAATATCGATACTTTATAATCATCAATAGGTAGTACTTTCTAGAGTATTTTGTTCATTGCATTACCCAATTTAAATAAAATAGAAAGGTAGTGCCATATAAAGGAATATGGTTATGTCATTGCTAACGCCATCCATGACACATCAGTTCTATTTTAATATGAAGATAGCCAAACAGATATATGTTTTTAAATATGTAGAGTAATATGTTAATTGGACATTGGTTTTGATATTAAAGATGTATTTATTATTTAAATTCCTAATTGTAAAGTGATTTTTTAATTATTTGTTTTACATATATACTTGTGTATGTAATGCATTGGCTTGTTTACTGAGTGACGTAACACGCTCAGCCAAACGTCTTTCTCCATCTGGGGCCACCTTATACTCTTTAACCACTCATGAACCGCCATTGCTCATTTTGACCATTCATGCATTAGGTTTTATATATTGAGTTAGCGCCCATTAAATAACCTATAAAAATTTATTAACTTTTAATTCTATGAGTTATACAAATTTACTTGATAAGAACCGAATGAAAATATACATATAAACCTACTTACCGTGTAGAAAAGAGTGTTGTCCAAAGTGAAAAATCCACAAGCAGTGAATTGGATTTTTCGATGCATTAACTGTTGAGAAAAGATGTTCAACTGCAATAAAAAGGTTTTTAGGATTTATATTTCATAATATTGGATGGAACAAGAGGTTTATTATTTAGCTTTGGTGATAACCCTGAAAAAGTTTTCTTGCGCTAAATGAAATGGAATGTCTCCTTAAGAATACTGAAAACACATATCGCTTATAATTAGCTATAACTTTCATTGGGTGGTGGTATAATTTAACTAAATAATTCCATTTAAAAATACTTGTGCAAAAAAAATTGATATAGTTAAGCGTAGATTTTATCATTTCTTTATCCTAAACTCATAGCATAAGTGAAATCAAATAGTGATGTATTATTACAGAAACATAATGAAATAATAATATTACTCTACAAAAGAGTATAAATGAAATAATATAGATTTTTACAAAAATATATTGAGAAAAATGTAATAAATCTGTTTACCAATGAGAATAACAAACAATTTTCCAGACTTCAATATAAAATGTATAATTGATAAATTATTGTTTTTATAAATTATATTTTGGTTTGACTTTTAATGAAAGGTTTATTTCATATGTCAAAGAGATGTGGAGATATGGTTAAAATTGGAAATATCGTCTCACCTAGATTATTGTCATGGAAAAACGAGAGCTTACTTTGTGTTTGTTAAGTTAAATAGTGCCTAAATACGAAATTTAATCAAAATTTGCTAAAGTGGATTCTAAGATGTTCGCTTTTTTAGATTTTTTCCATCATATAAACTCCGTGTTGATTTTAGGGCTAGACATCTGATTCCAAAATCACCTCAGGATAACTTTATTAAAACCCAAACTATCAAGTTTTAAGCCGATAGATAAAATGGTTTCAGATCTAGATCAAGATACAGACACACAGATAAGTAGAATCGCGAAAACATCTTTTTGGGGGGTTCAGACGTTTATAATATTCTATAATTCATTTTTTCGATGAGTGGTCATAGACTATCTCAATCATGTTTAACATACATCATCATATATATTTTGATAATACTATGTATTTAAAATGGGTTCAGGCCTCCAGGTTAAACATCTTTACAATAAAAAACTTAATGTGTCTTTGTTGTTTTCTCTAAGCGTACCTTTCAGAATATTTATTTTATTTTGACTTAATTAAAAAACGTGTGCTTTAATTAAGAATCTGGAAGCCCACATAAACGTAATATTTAAATTTTTATTAAATTACCTAATCATCTACTAAGTCTTTAAAATAATAAAATATTATCGAGATAAAATATATTCTTAAGAGACCAGTGTCACTTTAAGCTCTTTAAATTGAAGCGTTATATCGGCAATTATTAATTTAAATTTAAGTTATCAATATTCCAACCGATTCCACGTAAAAGGTTATGTTTATTTTATTTTAAACAATACAGTATTTGAATACAAAAATAAGACATTAGTAATTTGCCTGAAGGATACTATATTTGAAAATCATTAAGTAATTATTATCTAACGAGCTCTATGTTTTTAGACGCATAGCGTCACTCATACATATCTGATATTCTAGGGATTTTCTTCAATTTTCGTTAAATTGTAAATTGAAATTAGATGCTCATATAAATAAATGTGTAATTTATATTCCCTGACTCTATTTTTCCTTTCTGAAATGTTATAATAATAATAATTTTTGAAACAAATAATTAGGAGACCTCTAAACAAACCCTTTCAGTTTATTTCAGCAGTCCCGTTAAGACCAAGTAAGTAATAAAGTTGATACGAATAGATATTTATTATTATTATTTCTGTTTCAGTTTATTCTATATACCAGAGTCTTCAAAACTGTGCTACACCATAGTTATTTCAGGTGGCGTGATGATTTTAAAACTTATTTTATTTGTTTTTTATTCCTATTTTAAGCGTACTGATCAGGTGCTTATGACATCCAGATTCGGGAACTTGTATGTAGACTATTCGTCGCTCTGGTGGTACAAACGTTGCCCAGGGTTTCACCATGGGGGCTNGGATGATTCAGCTTAAAATAAAAATATCCACGGTAAAAGGCGGTAATCGAACACCCAACCACTAAGTTATTAGCCTGGCTGCCAGCACTCACCACTAAACCATGGTGTCATATGTTTGATGCACTATTAAATATGATCATTAATTAGTATTGCCAATTATTTCAAATCTGATTAAAGGCAATTTTAATTGGCGCAACCATAACATGTGATGTATTATTCTTGTTTTATAATTTTATAGTTGTAATATGTAACAGTGTTCGTTGAATATTCATAATATTAGTGTAAAAAATTTATGAGTGCTCCAGAATGTACTCTTTATTTTTTGGTGCAAGGATTCTTCTGCCTAAAATGTTTGGGAAACTATTTCCTATACTAATCGTTTAGAATATAGTATTTACCTCTTCAATAGTGTCTTTGTCATTCGTCTCATTAAGAAGCTTGTTAATTAGAACAGCTGTCTTGTTTGCCTTAAAAGAAACAAAAAATATTTTTTTTTAAATCAAGCACACTATCACTCTCACATATACACACACTTTCCCTTATAATAATAATAATAATAATAATAATAATAATAAATAATCTAGTGATACTCATTATTTAAGTTTTTATATATGGCCATTAAAATATCAATGTTCACCGGCTAAAATTTATTTCTTACGTCGCTATTGTACACTTTTAGGCCTAGCTAAAAAACGTGTTCATGTAGAGTTAACATTGCTTTAGTCCAGGAGCTTTAAGCGAAAATCTGTTGTCACTTCAGAAAAATGCAAAGTGAGTGAGTTGGATATTGGTTTCCGCTTTCACGATGCTTTCTAAATAAGTTGTCAAAGGTCCCATAAAATTGTGTTCTTTATTGGATTTGGCTAATATCCTCGTTCCTATTAATTTTATAACCATGATATATACTAACAAAGAAATAAGATAGTAAATGTATATACAAAAAATGTGGTCTAGTGTTTTGTGAGCTGTAGATCTATTATTTTTGTTTGTATAATTAAGATTATAGGTGTGTTGGGGTTAAGCAGTATGTAGGAGACATTTCAAAGTTTTTATAAATATTTTAATTACCTCCCATATATTGTGCTATCTATATTCAGACGAGAATACCAACAGTCCTTTTTACTTTCCGAAGGTACACGAAGGTTCTCAATTTACATTTTAGGTCAAATGACTATAGGCCAAATGACTGATCTTAGGCCAACTGCCGCGTCCCGCTATCGACATTGTGCCGACGCCGACAAAGGAAGCTGTGCTGCGGATGTTTATTACTAAAGAAAAATCCGTTGACCCTTGTTGGGTTGAGCTCACAAATGTCGGGGAGAACTTAACATCCATACCATCGAGGTCAGCATAGTAATAATAGAACTATTAAAAGTACTTACTTGAGAACTTGCCGCATTGCAAACGCTAACAGTTGCTATAAGAAGCACTGCCATATTACAGCCCCAGTAAATCTTGTCTTGATTAAGTAGTGACACATTATCTACCCAAGAAATAGCTATTACAAATGTCAGGTATGTCAATCCAATAAAATGACAGGTGATGAATATAAATATTTCTAAAGAAAATATTTGATTAGTCAACTGTGCTATATCACATAATTTGTCATACATTTTACGTAGTCTGATCACATCTTGGCTGGAAAAGATTACTTTATTCTTGACACGGATTATTTCAGGTAGTGGTTGAACTCTCAAAGATATTGTAATTCTTTCTGTTTTAACTTTTTGTTTTATGTCATTAGTATTTTTTGAAAACAATTTTTTGGTAATGTTGTAAATTTTATAATTTAGTTTTGAACATTTGACATAAATAAGAAGTACTAAACAGAAGAATTGAAACGTTACTAATGAAATTAGATTGCTCACTAATAATTCCCCCCAAAGGGGCAATCGTTTTATGAAATTACTACTCAAAATTGATTTAATAAAATATAATATATCTGGTCCGAGGACTATAGTGTATGATCCAAAAGATATAAACCAAAATGCTTTAGAGTAGAACCCAGATTTTTGGTCAGTTTCAGTGTCATAGGTATGAAATTCATTAATTAAAATATTCATTTTGTGTCCAAATGCAAAATGTGTTAAGTAAATTAAAACCATTGTCACAAAGTAAGAAATGTGGCAGGTCATTGAGACGTTGTTATCAAAGTTTTTATCTTCAAAATATAAATGATATACCAAAAAATTTAGTTCGTACCCAAGTAGACAGATCATGGTAACCAAGCTACCTAAATTAGGTAGCTTTGAAATGTTGTTTCCATTTCCTGAGTTAATTTTCTCTATTCTATAAGGAGTGATGCCAAATACTCTTGATAAATACACTAGAGGTTTGATTGCTGTGAAAATATCTTGATTTCCCATCCTTTTAATGAGAAAATAAAATTTAACTTAAACTTATTCGAGTATAGACCTCCTGCTTCTGATGAATTATAAAGATTGACTAATCAAAAAGAAGACTACGTGAAGTTCAACTTAAATATTAATATTTCTGTTTAATTTAGTTGATGTTTACCTCTTATCATCCTGCATTGTTTGTATTTCACAAATTGATAATTTTAATCTGCAGAGTGCTGTTTTAGCTAATATTATTTTCTTCCAGTTAATATAATTGATTGGATTTAAAAAAACAATTAAGAAAGCAATTATGAAACTTCATCTAAAGGAAAAGGTTCCTTCGACAACTTAAGATATTTAAATGTATACACACATTGATTGTTTTCTTAAATATTTTTATGACTTTTATTACTAGACTAATTTATTATTGTAACAATTTGACAGCTATCACGAGACAAATATCCATATATACTTCTGAAATTTAAAATATTCAATCTAAAACAGAATCTTACTTCACTCAGTCAGTTATATAATTTGATGATTTATCTGAAATAACCAACTTAAGAACGGGTTTTAAATAAAGCAAGGCTATAACTTCCATACCGAATATAAAAGAGTGTTGTCCAATTTAACAAAAATCCTCAATCATTGAACTGGAATTTTCGATACAACACCTGTTGCTAGAATAGGTACAACTGCAATGAAGACGTTATGAATACATGACATAATTTAATATAACTTTAATATATGTTACAAAGATAAGATAGTATTTGATTAGCGTTTGCGAGAGTGGAGAATGTCGTTTTTTAGACTTGTCTCTTCCTATTTGGTCCTCACATGTAATGAATTGGGTGAATGTTAACCGTCACGAGGAGAAAAAAGCACTGGAGAATGGCTGGATAATCTTGCCGTAGCAACATATGCCTTAAAATTTTCCTTAGGACTAGGACAGGCACAACAACCCGGCAAAAGGGATATTCAACATTTACCCCCCAATGATAAATGTTTCCCCCATTCTGGGAATTAAACCCGAGACTCTTATTTCAGTATACAGATACGCCACATACTGGGTCAAAGTGTTGAATACTACATAGAAATATATACTCATATAATAAATCTACTATATTCAATAATTTTAATTGATTTAATTTCAACGTAATCATGCTCATACACTTTTGTATAATAGGTTATTTTGTGTATCGTAATTATTTTAATACTACGAATGTTTTAAATTAATTATGAGCTGATGCATAATTCATAAATCATATTGCTTGATTAAATTTAACTTTCTAACAAAATTGTTGTTTCATTTGTCTAAAATAGCATTCAACGCCATTTTCTCAAAATAGTTCTAAAAAATAGTAATAATATACATTATCTAGTGTTTATAGGATTAATAATATTTTGTTTATATCGTGTTTGTGTTTATTTAATATGTGATATATGTAATAAGTTACCTTGTACACCATAAACAATTGTATAATATTTTCCACCAGAAACTTGATTTAATGATTAGTGTTTCTTTAACTTTACCATATCAAATTTAGTATTACGTGTAAATTACTAATGAAGCTAAAGAATTACAGATTTTGATTATTATATTATTTCTATGCTTTTTTGTGTATATTATCAACTATTGCTTAATTTTAATATACATGGCTTAATTTCAAGTAAATATTTAATGTAAATTTAAAAATTATATTATTATTCTATTACTTGACAACTCCTTTTTAAACATTATTTTCGAAAATTGGAATTCTTTTTAAAAACTAAAAAGTATCTGATTTAAATCTTCTACTAAGGGACAGTTGTTTAATTATATCTAGAACTAATTTTATATAATAGTTTGATCCATCGCTATCAAACATTTCTAATTATTAGTTAAGAATCTAGCCTTAAATTATATTTTAATTCCAATGTGTGTGTATAGTTAGAAAATTAATAGTACTTATAATCAATCCATACAATATAAATAGCCCAAAATATGTATTTTCCAGTCACCACGCCATAAAAAATTACCAAACTGAACAGTTTTAATAGTTACACAATTTACAAAGATATATTGACTGGCAAATAAATTTGGGTGTTTTTTTCTCTAAAACATCTCAAATACAAATTACATGTTTAATTGCTATTTTTGTATTACATTTTAACGTAACTTTGGCAACTTGTTTTATAGAATTAGACTTAAACATGATTGTATTAACTCATAACAATTAATATGTGGTATATTTAAATAGTTAACTAGTAAATAAGTGATTTAACTGTCTTGTATGCACAGCAAGCTTAGTTTCACTAGCGACTTATTATTTTAATAACTGAATAATATGTTCACAAATACTAGTAATTTTCAATGTTCACAAAACATATTGAAATAAATTACTAGTTTGGAATCAGTACCATTCCTAATTTTATTAAAAATGTAGGGGTTGGGCAAAATAACGTGAATGCCAGGATATTATAGGGGTCGATTTATTTGTGTTGGCTAGACTCGAAGAAAAGTTGTCATTTGTTTTGTTTTTCTTATCTCTATATATTCTTTCCTAAGTTGTATGTCAGTGTATTACAGTTTGTTTTAAACGTTGGTTGGTACATGTAGAGTAGAACCTATGTGTGATTAGTCAAATGGTGTTAGAGTGGGAGAAAACATGTAACAGATTCAGTTTTAACAAATTCTGCTGACTCCGGCAACACTACACACCATGCCACCGCAAGTACCTGACGTATATTATAGAACCACTATGGGGACCTTTGAAAGCAGAATGAAAAGTAGAAACTTTCCTTCAACAATAATGAAGCAATTCCAAGAGGTTTTGGTAGAATAATGGTGTAACATACCACTCGAGATTATTAAAAAGTTTTATGAATCAATTCCAAGAAGAAATAAATCTTTATTAAATTTAAATAATGGACCAGCACCTTAGTAAAAGATACGCAAACTATATCCCCGTGTGTTTACATTATTTTGCCCAACCACTGTATATATTTATAAATAATACTTGAACAAAGGACAGTTCAATACAGTTCAGTGGTATGAGAAAGACTGGGATAATATACAAGTACCAGGATCGACTTCTTAAAGTGTAATTTTTCCATGAATATATACATGTTTTCATTATGGTATTTAAAAAATGATCCTATAATTGTAATAAAATAAACACTAATGGTTTCCTATTCCCTTTCAGTCAACCACGCTCCATCATTTTTTTTAACTCATTGTCCTTTATTATTTGACACTATTTGTTTGATTTTTATAAATTCTATTTTGTTTATGAAGTTAATGGTCAGTTAAACACACACCCACATACATATTATAATAATCTATGATAATGTTTTAGTGTAGTTATATTTACTTCTTCACTAACGTTTTTATTATTCGTTTCGCTATGTTGGCTTTTTGATAAGAACAGCTATCTTGCTTGCCTAAATGTGAAGGACACTCTTATTACTTCAATACATTTAAAACTATTTTTATTGGCTATAATTGTAACTTATTTCATTAAATGTATTAGAAAAGAGAACATAACAAATAAACAAAGATATCCTGATAAATATGGGCTTATATAATGATTCTTATTTATAATAATTTATTGGGTTCATAAAATGAGTTCATATAATTATTTTGTTTTAATGCATCAAAATATTTTTTTTTTGTAATTCATCTAGATTTTGATTAATTTAATGTTTTAATAATTTGCCAGTTTTTCGTAAACGCTTTAATAATAGGGTATGTACCTAGCCTAGTAAAAGAGCCTTTTAATTGATAACGTTATAAAATTAACATGAATATATACGAATCTGAAGGAATTTAACTCTAAATTTATGTAGAATGTACCAAACATAGCAACAAAATTACTTTCTGATATGATTATATCAGTTGTTATTTTGTTCAATAAAAATAAATTTAAACTGCTTGAAAAATATCAAAGAAATATAATTAGAGATTCATATTATTTATCAATGAACGTTGTGAGTGTTAATTTAGTTGTGTTTTGCAGGTTTTTGGTGAGAAGGATATTTACAGATTTTTTTTAAGAGCCGTACAATTAGAACCCAGTGAGATTTAACAATCCATTTGTTTAGCCAGTATCGCGTCCGCATACTGTATTAAGAGCTAAGCGTCAGATTACCTTTCACAGTAATGAATTGATAGCTAATTTTTCTATGGTGAGTCTGTTTAAGAATAAAATAAATTTTAATTTTTTAATTGATTAATTAATCAATTTGTATGATTTTTTTAAATACTACAAATAAAAACATCATTTTAATTTAAAGTTTTTTGCTTTAAAAAAATACTAAAATTATGTTCAAGATTACATACTTAAGTTTCTATAATTTTAGTAAAAGGAATTTATAACTAAACGTCCTCAATAATAATTGACATTACAATATTAAATTGAGTGCTTAATATGATGGTTAAGATTACTACATAATTATTACTAATGAGACAGAATCACACACTTCGTTGAGTAATTTACATTGTCTAAGGCGTCACTACCGCAATCGAATATACTGCCGATGTTGAGCAGATAGGGGTTCGATCATGTTCGTGTGCATTATGGTTAGTTTCTCTTTATGGTTTCCAAATCTACCACCACTCAAATTCAGATACACTTCCTATGAATTCAATTTTTCTCTTACTTACACTTGTATATATAGGTGTATAACCCGAAAGGATACTAAGACGTGGTAAAAAAAATTGTTAATTTTGCTATTCCCTAGTCTAAATTTTTTATTTCCGTTTATGGTATTTAATTAGATCAATTTCACTGTAAACTTATTAATTTCTAAATTCAAGTTTAAATATTTCCCACAAATAAAATTAGCTAAACAGACGAATTGAAATGAACTGTACATACTGTCATTAATTTAGTCCTTAGTATTTTCTCACGGTGGGTCAATTTGTTCAAAATATCATCATATAAAAGAAGTTTGAAGATAAATATTATTTCTGGCAAAATAATTACATTACACATTTCAAGAACTAAAATACAAAAGGCTTTATTTAGTACAGAAACAAGAAAAGCTGTCATGTTTGCACTCATATGTATAAATGTGGTAAATCAACACATTCATACATCACTTAAATACAAAATTTGAGAAGTAAATATATATATTTACCACCACATAAGTATATGTGTAAATTAATTCAAAATTGTGTTTCAGAGTTTTGTCAGTAAAACACACATAGTATGCCCCACTATACACTTCAAACTATAGAAAACACAGAGTCACCATGAAGCTATATATAAATAAAGACCTTGCTCTGAATTTTTGTATTTCCTTATATTTTTTTCTATCGGATAAGTAACAACACCGAATAATATTTAAATATAAACTAAAGGTCCCATTACTCTGAAAATATCTGGTGTTTTTTCATTTTCAAAGAAATATCAACGTTTAGTGACGTCACTTAGTGAACAACTTACATTCTTATACAACTAACCTTTATAACGAATAAACTATGTCTGTTACAATTTAGAAAATGGTTTTAATAATGAACATAATATTCATTAACGATAATTATATTGCTATCATTTTATCTACCGTAAGACTGCTAATTGATTAATAAATATGAATGTAGTGCATAAAACAAAATTAGGATATTTTTTGAAATAATAATAATTTAATCACAATTCACCTATTAAATTTAAGCGATGATATAAATATATTTAAAGATTAAAAGTGTTTAATTATCATTAGTCAACATTAAAAAAGATTTAATACCCATGGGACATTACTGGCTGATTATAAAGAAAATAGATGTACCAATTTCAAAATTGTCAATAATTTTTCTTCCCCACGTCTACATAAAATTATATACTCAAATTTAAAAAGTTAATGAATATCCAATTTGTATTAACATACACTTAATTAGCCTATACATATTGTATGCAGTATTCATCAATAACTATTTTCTTGTTATAATAAAACATTAATATTAATTATATTATCTTATAGGTAATATGTGCATTTTATCTAACAAAATGATTGCCCCTGGTATTTATTTCTAATAATACGTTTGAATTCCCTCTTATAATACCACAAATAATCCATATTTGCGGTAATAACTCTCTTACTTCATACGCCATCCAAATGTCCTGATGAAAGCTTTACCCTTGAGCATTACGCACAGCTTCCAACTTTAAAAAAAATTGAAGTAGAAAATCAATTTTCAAAGACAATCAGCAGCCCATAATGTATAGTATTGTAAGAAAAGTTGACAACGGAGATGGAAAAATGTCTTCTTTCTTGTTTTCAAAAAATTCATACACAACTGATCTAAACGAAAGCCAAGATATCACTTCAGTGTCCTTCGCCACAAACTAATCATATTTGTTTGGGAACCAATGACGATTCATTAAGGTTAGCATCTGTTATATTTATAAATCTCCCACAAGCTATTTGAGTTTATTTTCATTTTTTTATCTTGGGAATTCACTAATTTCTTTATTTAACCAGCTTTATGTAAGGGTGGGAGATACATTTTCTGGTTCAACCAGTGTAACATATTTGGTTGAATTCTCCCTGATAAAAATTCAATTCATTCTCTCTATTGTTACACAATACAATTAATTATTGTTATCTGAACATAGAGTGAGATAAACAGCTTTTGTGAAAGCTTATTGAAAGCCTGCAAGTTTTCTAATAACCTTAACATCACTACAGACAATCCAAGAGAAGTCTTGGTACTATAATCCATAAAGAATCTTCAATATACCTTAATAATTTGTTTCTTTTAAGTCAGCGATATGTATTACGTGAATTGATAAGTATGTATTCCCACTTTGCATTAGAGCTGCTTTCAAAATTAATTTTAACGCTTCGATAAAATGATGCATCATTCGTTGGGCCCATTTTAAATGCCTAATTCTTTTGTAAGGCCATTAAATTCTTCTCCATAATTTCCTTCACAGTGAAATACTTGAAATACACTCCAATGCGTTGTTGATACAATGTTGTTTAATTCCACCTTCAAGTAATTTTCATGGCTAAAACCGTGAACATAGAATTTAATATCCTTGGTTAACTTTAGGTCACGAACTGAACTAAGCTATTCAAATATTTTTGATTAGTTAAATTTAGCGTGTCATTGGTTTCCGAATGGTAATCCAAATCCTTAGAAGTGGATGGCTAAGTATAGTTCGCAGAACATTCATCTGCACACTGTTCATAACGTACTCCTTCACCCCATGTATTTGGGGGGGATTGGAACTTGCAGGTTTTCACTATGTGGAGCCGGCCTTATTGCAGAAAATATGTTAGAATAGTTGATACTGTGCTTGATTTTTTTGTATACCTGCTATTTTGGTCACACATAATTAAAAATAATAAAAGTGGTTACGTAGCTCTCGACACACCATAATATTATTAAAAGTAATTTTTTTTAGTGTCTCATTTAACCACATAATCGGATGAGTTGTGCAGCTAATAAATCTGATATTTGGAGTCCAGTTTTCATCTTTTCACCCATATCACTATAAAAAATCATTTACAAATTATGAAGTTTTGCTTCCTTATATTTTGCGTTGTAAGTCTATCACACAGAGCAGAACTTTTCAGGAAGGATAAAACACTTGATTTTCTTCAGTGTTAGCAATACATTGGTAAGCAAACCAGAAGATAAATATACTCTCCATATAATATAAGATCAACCACTCACCCTAGAGCTGTCCCTCCGTAACTGAAAGATATATTGTATGAGCATAAATGCAGGACACAACGACTCTCCATGAACATTATTGCCATCTATGGGCAAATGCGAAACATATATGGTAATGACTCAAGTCAGTGTCAAGTAATTTAATTGTTTTGTTTACATATAACAACTACACTGTGGGTCACATGAAAGATCAAGATCATTTTCCTTCCACTGAAACAAAGTAAGATTCACACATTACGGGTGACCACAAAAACCTTTACATAGCAAATCTAGGACGTAATCTGACACTTTTATTGTAATTTTCGAGATAAACGCACAAAAAATGAATTAATAACAACTATCATTTATTCTAGAGGTAATAAATGTGTTTACTAGTGGTGTATGGGGTTCATACAGCTGTAGAGCAATGTAGTTAGAAACTTACTAATACTGTGGATTGTTTTCATATATATAATTGGTGTATTAATTTATTTGGGCAATAATCTGGGTGTTGATAGTAGACCTCAAAAAACACAAAAAGTGTACAAGAAATATATCCTATATTTGATGGTTTCCAAGATAAGGCCTTCCTAGTTTCTGTTGGAACTTTTATTAGCGCTACAGTCGAACCTCTTGTAAGTTACGTATCACTGCCAATACAGAGGCAGATATGAGTAGCTATAGGGGTGTATCAAATAGGGCTATTAACAAATTTAGAAGACATTTGAAGGTATTATATTTTAAACAATCAAACGTAAGACATAATGTTCATATGTACTTTGTGTGTTGTTTTGAGATCTTCAATAAACATCCCAGTTAATTCCCCCATAAATTAACACAACCTGTATTTAATATATCAATTATTTAATCTATGTCATTTACAACTCGAAATTGTATTGACACACTTATAAAATTACACCATCCATCTATATTTTGATCTAGTTTCATCTAGTCAACCTCATTACATTCTAAATCTATCTTAATCTAATTCTATCTAGCCCATCTCATTATACACTACCCCTATCTTGAGTAAGTTATATTAAGTCCACCTCATTATACACTATATATATCAATCTAGTTCTATCCAGACCATCTCATACACTATATATATCAATCTAGTTCAATCCAGTCCATCTCATACACTATATATATATCAATCTAGTTCCATCCAGTCCATTTCACGACACTATAGCCCTATCTTGAACTAGTTACATCCAGTCAACCTATTTACACCCTATCTCTTTCAGGTTAAATTTTATGTTATCTTCTCATTTGTGAATAGGTATTCCCGGTAGTATCTTCCCATTTGGTTTTCCAGTCAATAACCTGAGCAAGGAACTAGATTCTCCTAATCACTCTGCATTTCCTGCCCACCATACTCTAAGTGATTTGATTATATAAACCATGTATTTTATGAGTATAGGGTATGTATCTCTTCATTATGTAGCCTACTTCACTATATATATCAGTGAGCTAAAAAACTTGACAACATAGCTAAACAATTAATTAAATTCTGTAGATAAGAAACCTTTAATTATTTGAACACAGGAATGAAATTCAAATTGAAATAAAGATTTATTTATGTAAGTTCTCTCATTTTTACATAGAAAATATTATTTAATATTCGATAAGTATATAATAACCTTTTTAATATTTGATTAAATTGAGTCCATCTTAATTTTATTATTACCGACAATAATAGTATATTAATTTTTAAGTTTTTCAATATGGTTCTCCGTTATGAGATAATAATATGACAAATAAGAACATAATTTTATTATTTAACGCACCTGATGTAAAAACTATGAAACAAATAATAATTTATAAAATATACATTAATAATTAAGGATAAAATATTTTGATTTATATAAAATTTTGTGTCGTTCTCAATATCCAAACATTAATCTGTTATTAAAGTCTTACTACCCGTTTGGACATTGCAAGCATTTACATAAAAGGGCTAATTATGAAATTGATAAAATTTAGAGGAAAGGTATATTCATTTGCGTGAAAGGATATTTATAAATAATTTAAGTGACCCCATCAAACCAATATTATAAATACGCTTCCTAGTAAAGAGATAAAACAATTTGACGTGTTTACTTATGTAACCACTGGTGCGTAAGACATTAAATATTGATTGTTATGAATGTTGGATTACGTGTCTTTAAATATTTTTTATTACAAATACAATTAAAAAAACAAAAACTAACACTCCTCAAACCATTATAAACTTTAATATACCTAATGTGTTTATATCTATCCTAATAAATTTAAAAACAATTAATTTATTTAAGTGGAAAGTCAACATGAACAATGTTTTATGAAAATATTAATCATACTAAACCCCTATACTTTATTGATTAACTACACTAAAAGATGTATTAATCAATAATAAAAAAAATTGTTCTTTCACATCTAATATATAACATTTTGAAAAATCAATACCTCTAGACTTCACATATCTTCCAGGGATGCTACTCATTATTATATCGACTTCACTTATATTTGACAAATTATAGCTCTAGAATCTGACTAACCAGAGATCTGGTTTGAAATTTGGATAGCTATATATGGTGTTTGCACGTGAGTGGCAAGTTTTTAAACCTAACACTCATAAAGTGGTATTTTATACAAGTTATAAGAATTATTAAAGATAAACAACATACAAATATATTATTCATAATTTTACTAAACTATTATTACTGCTTAATTAATATAAAATATAATGTGTACAGTTAATTATACTTTTTAGTATAGTGATGATTTTTTTAACAAAAATTCTCCAAGTACTCTAAAAATAAATTTTACTCCGGGGATATAAGTGTTTAATCTCAAAACTGGTTTGGGTATAGGACTACTAATGGTGGATATTCATAAACTGTTTCCTCTTTTCCTCCATGTAAATTTGAATGAATTTATTTTAAACTATACATTCCTCAGCTCATCCCTATAAAATTACTGTAAATAAGCAGATACTCCATAATGGTTTTAAGAAATGGTGAACAAATATGCATACATTTTAAGTAGATATTCCCTACATCCCAATTTATTTATTCTGTGATATATGAAATTGTATAGTTATGACTAGTTACGACGTTACTCCATTTACAATCTGAAAAAAAAAGTATAGCTTATTATAAGACAATTAATGCACTTTACATTTAGATTAACATTTGTTTAATATATCTGTTGTCCTTAAATATTCATCAAAATATTTTTTTTAATGACACACACACACACACACACACACATACACACAGATGATATATTTTTCTATGTTCCAAAACTTAATATTCATGTAAAATAAAAGACCAAATCAATTTTACTACTGGTAAAGTAATTATAATACAAACCAAACCAATATTTAATGAAAGCATTTGTTTGTATAGACAGATATAAATTTATAATGTTTTGTTAAAAGAGAGTATTTTAGTTATTAATAATTCATTCCTTTACTTATAAACAAATCTTGAGAAGTAATTACATATATTTGCAAAGAAATACACCCTGGTTATAATAAGTCCAGTCAAAACAAATATTTTACTATTGAGTGATAAAAAGTACGAATTTGCTCATAGCCAAAATCTAATAATACCTATTGTTGCAAAGAGGATATACATGTAATATTTCATAGAACATTTAGTAAATATTTCAATACCATTTATTTTTGTATTTATAAACGGAGCAAGACAAAACCATTCAGATAAATACATCAATGGTTTGAAAACTGTCAAAAATGCTGTTATTTCCAACATATCCAGACGAGAATAAGAATTATTCTTTTGCAGTATTTCCAGACTTTGAATTCCTCTTGAAGATATTCAATAATAGATCATTATACAAATTTCAGAGTGTTATTGATTTACTATATTTATGAATTTTCACGATCGTAAACTACCAAATATTGTGATTCCACCCCTACGTTTTGAGATTGTATTTTGAAACACAGCTTAAAAGTAAGATTTCAAGAAAGTCCCATATTATACGTTTGATTCATAAATTGGTCCATGAAGTTTAGATTTCAATGACCACAAATTTCAACTATGGCATTTATCAAGTTTGTTTCAGTCTTTTTTTTATTCCGATAAATATTCATCTATTTTTAATATATCAACCAAGATTGTTTCTTGTAAATTACTTGAAGGAACTAGTTTATAAATTCCTGAGGAGAGGTTATGTTTTCTTCACTATCAACCACCAAAGAATTGTTTACTTTGGGTGCCCAAATTTATTTTCTTGAAGATAAGTAAAACTGGATCAAGATAATTAAGTAGGTAGTCACTGCTCCAACGATCTGAAAAATATACAAATTCAAAGTTTAAATTAAATAAAAAATAAGTCAGAAACTAATATTTAAATCTATGGCAAATTCTAACACATTACTATTTACGCCAAACAAATATTTTTATTCTCTAAACAACCTTCTTTATTTTTTTTATACATTTTTTACTTTAAATATAATTTCAAACTATTCTTAATACCCCCTATCACTATAGCTATAATAAAATATTAATAAGAGCCCCGTTGTACTTTGATATAAACTGTTTCTATTGTAAAATTATTTCTTCACATTATATTATATTCACGAGATTGTTTCTTCATATTATATTATTTTCATGAGATTGTTAGACCAAAATATTGTAAGACTATTAGTTTAGTAGAAAACCCCCACAAATGTTTAACAAAGCTTGTATTACTAACATCCTTAAATTTGAATGTAGCTATTATTTAATAGCTTTATAAAGTTTTATTCTTTTTAAAATAAGGTTGTTTGTTTCAACAAAATATATATGCATTTGTACATTCAATCATATAAAAAATATATGCTATTGAATTTCTACATTTAAAAAATAATACTTATTATTTAACTTCCATGATCACGCTCAAAATTTTATCAAAAATGTGATTTTTTTCTCTTCTTTTAAAAGTTAGTATTTTTGTCAATTTCTTGAATAGTTAAGAATTTCATTTAGAAATCATCCCTGGAAGAAATAATTTTAATATTTGCTGTGTTACACACTTATATGTAGAATATTTTCATTTACTCATAATTATAGTTGTTTATTAAATGTTTTTTATTCAAAACGTAGGTGCATACAATTTTCAAAATAATAGCAAAATGATATTTTTTCTGGTATTTACATTAAATGTTAAAATATTGTAAGTTATTATTTTCTTGACCTAAGATACTACACTTGCCATGATTACCTGTTTTAAATTAGTTTTATTTGTAAAGTATTTCACGTATAAGATCAAAATAAAACCACAGGTGTAATCGCCTTTAATATATATTTTTCAATAAGTGAGGGATTGTTTTTTTTTTAATTGTGTTGGGCTGGTTATTACATTTTTTTAGATATATGAATAAAATTATGAATGTAATATTTTTTTATATGTTTAAAATTTTGAAAAAATTTCATATCAGAAACATTATTTCCACTGTCAATATTTATTTTTCATAAATGTAAGTTAATTGATTTATATTATATCGTGGGTTCTTGGAAAGTTTAAATTTTCAGTTAGAGCTCTGTGAGGTGGTATATATTACGCTTGTACTTGTCAAACTTTTTTTCTTTCTAATGTTTTTTAGGGAGATAACTTTATTTCATTAAAATATATTGTTCATATATTGAGAAGGATTATGGAAAATTGCTAGCAGGAAAACTGTGCTTTTCTAGGAAAAAAAGGGGAAATTACTCCCTCCTATCAATCATCACACCGTTATTGGGATAAGTGCGCCACACACACTGTATTACACACTTACAAAACAAGTACGACAAATTACCTAACAAAGTGTATGAAGAGTCTCGCCTGGATTCAAAAAGTTGAGTAAATGTTCTCATTAATTAGTTGTTTAAATTCAATATATTCGTTCACATCAAATGCCTTCAGATACACACTAATTTTATTTCGTTAAAAAACCTAATCTAGCCTAGCCTAACCTAACCTAACCGAAACAACAGGCAAAGAGACACTTACGATGCATCGATGTACTTTGAAATTCCCAAGACCTCGAGATGGGCGATGAGTAGATTGGTAATACTCACCCTCCTAACCAAAAGGATGCGATGAACCGATCTACGCCGATGAAAATGGTAAGTCCGTGAGGAACGTAAGAAAAGTGTAGCTATATGACCTTGGTAAAATTATTTAGGTGAGACAGAAAAGGTAGTGTGGGTGCAATTTTCCCACCTATTAGTGTGATGATTTATGTGAGGTCGAAGTTTTCCCGACACAATTGAGAAGACTAGCACAGCAATCACTATAAACTTATAATTAACGTCATGTAACGTTCACTTAATAATCAAATAGAGTAAAGAGATTGATCATGATTCATCCTAAGAATTAGGTAACGTTAACAGGACTGAAATACAAATAATGAGGTCTATTTGAAAGCATACTGTTATTTAAAACCTATTATTTTCGGTTGGATGGCCGACTAAGCTTATTATTAGAACTTATTATTAAAGATTCAAACTAAATTTTAAATAGAAGGATTTGGTAGTTTGAGATATTTTGTAAACCATATAATAATAAAAAATGTTTATGCACAACGCAAATGAACACATCAGATGCTAAAATACACTGTTAACGTTGTTTTCAAATGCGCTTTGGTGGTCGATTGACTTAAGGCATCACTCAAGCAATACATTGATCTGTCACTGACGGAAAGCTCGGGGTTCGAATCACAGTCGGATGTGCTTAGGGTGATTTTTCCTCAAGGGATTTCCACTTTCCATTCATGATCTCTTTCTTGATTCAATTACTTTAATCCATAGCCCACTTGCTTGATTATTTCATATACTCATAACTTTACTAACGGATCATGAAAGCTATCCTATTGAAAATATTTATCTTAGGTTTACTTCGCGTCTACGTTTTCTTAAGTGCCTCGTGATGGTTTCCATTTTTAATAAAAACGTGTTGGCAGCTATAATATTACGCCATTATCAAACTAAGTTAATTATAGACATCTACCATAGTTTTATAAGGCATATATATGTTGTAATTTAAAGGAGTTTTATTTAACTGAGAACATTTTAAAATTATGATTAATTTTTAGAGATATATACTATGAAAACAATGGGGAAAATATTATATTTGAGTTAATGTAAAAAGTGGCAAAAATATGTAGTTAGTAAATAAAAATTTATCAATTTTAATGGTCTTTTACCAATGTGTCATTTATAAAACTTGTAACATAATTGCTCTATCAATAAAATATCAACTTTAATTACACGATAAACTCATAATTTATTTTTAACTTACAAATAAATACATGTTTATCAGAATATTACCAAATAAAGAGATTAATTTTAAACTTTTATAGACAGATTATGTTAATGGGATCCCACAATAATGCCCATTAATACATGGGCATACATTTAGTATTGTCTGATTTAATGGGATGGAGTTTGTATCCCAGCTGAGTATATTGAGATATTTTTCTAATTTGTGCCTCGCTATTTCTCTACAAACGAGAGGATACACTTTTTTTTAAATCCATCGCTCCTATAGTCATCCCATTAATGAAAATACGGCAAGAGACATGATATGAAACTAGACTCAGAGCGCTGGAAAATAAATGGTTTATATATGTCCACTGTGGTCTAGTTACCGAAGTTCCTGACTACAGATCCAGAGATCCAGACTTTAATTCCCGGTGTGTCCAGACTTGCTGTGGAGCTGTGGGTCTCAACTGGCTCAACTCAATATCTTAAAGATAAAGCTTATCGAATAAAAAATATTAATTGCCTTGGTTCAGAAACCTAAGATTAATGGCCTTAGAGTTTAATATGATGACCACATAGCACCATATACTTGGTATTATCATCGCCAAAAGATAGTGGCTTCTATATGGGCATGAGTCGATTACAGATTGACAAAAAACAGTTTGTAGTTTGTTTATGAATATGGATAACACGTAATGATGATAGGTACATCAGGGGGCTACGGTGCTCATTCGTAAGTATCCGGCCTGATGTATGGAGGCCGGGACGGGATCTAGGCCCGCGCATGTTTCATATAAAAGAGCAATATACTGTCTTTGCCACCTTCCGGTACTGACAGATTTCTAAGAATCTTGTTGGGCACCCTCCACGGGGTGGCCCCTGGGCAAGGTGATGGACGCTGGAGTCAGGCATAACTAAGACCCAAATAAGGTAATATGTGTGTGAGGAGTGAGGACCCTCGACATGTACTAAGCGAATGGTAGTGCGTACCCGTGTGGTGGGGAAAGCTGGTTCAGGGCACCTCCTTGAGGTCCCCGCTGAGCAACTCCGGGCAGTCGGTCAAAAGACTGCTGCTGAGGGGGCGGCAGCCAAGTTTGGGTGATTAGAGAAAGTTCTGGAGTATGAGAACAAAGGTTTGTGGAGACGACTGTTCGGAGGATGAGCTCCTGACTTCCTCGTGATTGGGCGATCACTAGGAGGAGCCAACTCCTCACTCCATCTGGTCCCAGTGAAGGAGAGTTTTTCTCAAGTAACCAAGGCAGGCTGACATGGAAGGGCTGGTACCGGTTTTTCTAGGGTGCCAGAGTACCCGAAACGGCACTCGTGGACTTCGGTCCACGTCCGGCAAAGATGTTCCGTTCCCGATGGGTATCAATGGTTTCACTGGCGGGGTTCTTGGAGCTTAGGTACAGTGTAGCCAGGAAGCCCTTCGAGGGGTCTCCTCAGACATTTAGTTGGATACGAATAGGTAGATCAATGAAAAGTGCAAATATATTTTTTTAAAGGGTGTATTGGATATAAACTCCTGTTTAAGGGCTATTTTTAAATATATATTTAAATTGAATATTTTTTAAAGACATATCATTATTATTATTATTAGCACCGCGTCTTACTACACGTTCGGGTTATACGCACTTACGCTCATGTGTAATGGTAGGGTGATTGTGAGATAAAATGGAGGACCTACATTTTAACGTGGAATCCGAACCACGGTGGAGGGCTGGCATTCCTCACATTCACAAGATATCTAGTCAGAGGTGAAGAAAGGGTTTGGTAAACAGATAAATCTTTGCAGGGACCGAGGATTGAACCCCGGCCGCTAGCATAGAATTCTGACACCCTACCCCTAGACCCCCCGGTCACCTAAAGACATATCAAAATTATATTTGCATATTGGTTGGCAATGAACAATAATAATAAAAAGTTAATGTAGATTACTTTCACTAAAACGTAGTTAAAATATTGTTATAACATTCGTTGAAAAATGAGGATATTATTTAAATATACTTAACTTATTTTTCACCCACAACTAATCTATGCATAACTAACTAACCTAATGGGGATAGGTATGAGGAAGGTAGAATTTAAATTATATGAACGCACATTTTTATAGGAGGAATAGTAATTTAATATTAAAGAAAATAAAAATTCTTGTTTAGACACGAACCTCAACCTCTCAGAGGAGATGAGTCAGATACCTTAGCCTACGTAGTCACCAAAGTGTATGAATAGAACTAACTAACTAACCTTGGTGCTAAAATGCACCGTATTATTATAAGGAAACGAAACACAAACCAACATTACAAGCTATTGTTATAGAGAAATATTCATACTGTATAGAGAAGAGTGAAGTCCAAAACAAAGAACCCGCAGGCAGTGAACCGTATCTTGCGGTGCAGTATCTGCTGGGAAAAGATCTTTAACTGAAACAAAGCATAGGGATGTATACAAATGGTGTATATTTATTGATATATGTATAGAGGCTTTATAAAATTTATTTTATTTGGTTTATTAGTTGCGATTTCTAAAATTGTATATGTAATTATTTATACACACACACATCTATAACGCAAATAAGAAACCAAAAGAAACACATTTTATAAATGCTTTATTTATTTTTTTAGATTTCGTCTTACTACCCTTTCGTGCTATTAACCCTATTTCAATCTAATTACAAAATATAAAATTAATAGTTTATATTAATAAAATTAATATTTTGTGTCAAACTTGAGGTCGTAAATTTAAAATATGGATTTGAATTTTTAATTAATTAAAAACTGATTCGGAAAAAATAAGATGAAATGCGTTTTTTTTATGTTGGTTTGAAGCATAGAAAAGTGATGACATGGTTAGTCAAGTAATCTATTTGCGTGATTACCCAGGGAAACGCTAGATATTTTTGCCAGTGTTACGTAACATATATGCATACATACATACTTACATACATACTTACATACATACATACATACATACATACATACATACATACATACATACATATATACATACATACTTACATACATACATACATACATACATACATACATACATACATAC
>CABEEJ010002298.1:86844-108825 GCA_901482245.1 Timema douglasi | reverse complement strand
ATCTCGATTTTTGTCCTCTCGTGTCGACCGCTTGGCTGTCTATCACTTTGTACTCTTATATGGGAGCTTGTCTATCACATGGTCCAGCTCGTGTCGATCACTTGGTCCATGTCATTTCTGGGTGTCTAGCAGTTGGTCTTTTTACAGATTTGTTCTCTCATGTCGATCGCTTGGTTGTCTATCACTTTGTACTCCTATACTTGAGCTTGTCTAGCAGTTGGTCCAAGTCGTGTCGGCCACTTGACCCACCCAGCCTTCCAAATATTTTTTTATAGCTTGTCGAGCAGTTTGTTGTCTAGCAGTTTGTATGGTGCCTTTATCGTGGATATTTTGTATTTGCAGTTTATCTCGCAACATTAAAAGCAAAGTTGTTTTAATATTATTTTTATTATATTCACATGAGTTGGTGCGTTTTGGAACGCGCTCAATCACTAACGCTCAGAATTTAAATTTTGCTACACACTATGCAAAAATTAGTTATATAAATCCCAATAGGGTTCGAACCAGAAAATTGTTCAAAAGAGGTGGGGCATAGTGTGAAGTACAACGCCTCAAGAATCTTGAACTTGTCCGGAGCCTAAAGGCGTTAATGGTCTCGCGTCTATCGGGATGATAAATCAATATGTGGTTTCTCATCTGTCCGTCATCTATAACGATCTCCCCCCGCCCCCTTCCCCCTACTCCACACATACACACAGGCGATGTGAGCATGTGAGGAGCCGTGTCAGTCACGTACGTGGACAACGTTGCCCTCGCGACATATTTATGGTGTTCATTACTCGACCTTCCCCCCTTCCCCTTACCACCTCAACATCCAACACTTCACCTTTCAGGAATAAACAAATCGCCTACACGGCTGGAATTACCTTCCCTCCTCCCCTCGCACCCTGTCCCGCTATCTTTAACATTCTTCTGAGGTGTCGACGCCTGGAAACATGAAGACGAGACATCCGATCAAGACGACATTATCAGGTAGAGTAGTCCTAAGTTTGCCTGACACCTGTGTGATGTGAACATCAGGTAGAGTAGTTCTAAGTTTGCCTGACACCTGTCTGATGATCTTATCAGGTAGAGTAGTTCTAAGTTTTCCTGACACCTGTGTGATGAGTACATCAGGTAGAGTAGTTCTAAGTTTGGCTGATACCTGTGTGATTAGAACATCAGGTAGAGTAGTTCTAAGTTTTCCTGACACCTGTGTGATGAGTACATCAGGTAGAGTAGTCCTAAGTTTGGCTGACACCTGTGTGATGAGAACATCAAGTAGAGTAGTTCTAAGTTTTCCTGACACTTGTGTGATGAGAACATCAAGTAGAGTAGTTCTAAGTTTGGCTGACACCTGTGTGATGAGAACATCAGGTAGAGTAGTTCTAAGTTTTCCTGACACCTGTGTGATGAGAACATAAAGTAGAGTAGTTCTAAGTTTGCCTGACACTTGTGTGATGAGTACATCAAGTAGAGTAGTTCTAAGTTTGCCTGACACCTGTGTGATGAGTACATCAAGTAGAGTAGTTCTAAGTTTGCCTGACACTTGTGTGATGAGTACATCAAGTAGAGTAGTTCTAAGTTTGGCTGACACCTGTGTGATGAGTACATCAGGTAGAGTGGTTCTAAGTTTGCCTGACATTTGTGTGTTGATAACATGAGGTAGAGTAGTTCTAAGCTTCTCTAACACATGTATGCTTCCTTTTTAAAAGTTGGACTAAACCGATTGTGCTGGCCATCTACACTATCTAGTCTAATAAATTATGATAAGGAAACCAAACCGGGAATTAGAACTTAAGCATCTCGGAGGAGAGTCAAATCTAAATCACATCAAACTGCGTATTGGGCGGTGTTAAAAACAGAGCTGTAATAGACGAGCCAAGGGTCAACAAGTATCACACAAACTCTAGTATCTTAGTGCATCCTGTTAGTGTTCACTACCTGGGACCACCTCCACATCGGGATGGAATCATAACAAACCTAATGATCTCTTTGGTGTTTTGTACCGACACACATTGTGTACCGATAACACATCACCTTGCTAGATACACACAATGTGAATACTTCCATCGCGTCCGGCTGGGATACAAACCCAGGTCTTCCTGTTTTCTGACAAATCAGACATAAATAAAGTCACGTTTTGTCCGCGTGCCCACTGGTTCAGGTAACTGATTCTCTTGATGTAGAAATTTTACAGCAAAAAAAAGAAAAGAGAGAGAGCCATTGAATAAACTAAAAATAATTAATAGTACTAATAGTAATATTACATAATATTTTGTTTCAAAAACTATTGAAATAAGTTATGATAATTATTTAAATACCAATATTAGTAAGTTTAGAACACCTGACAAGCTGGAGAGGTCCCTGATCGAATATAATCAGTTGCAAAATAATCTTGTTTTTTTTTTATCAAAGGTGTTGTTTGGCTTTCATTCTTTTTCAATGGTTTATCATTTCGGTTTAATGTGTTACAATATCTCATTGTATATAGCAGTGGCTCAGGTGTGAACGAATACAACAGCTCGTGGTGCCGGGGTCAGTGGACCTACTGAGTAACTGACATTGAAAAGTTGTCTTATTGACAACCCTGGCGTTATTTTAGAAAACATTCTAAATACATCTTTAGTGAGGAGCAAATATTTAAATATAAGTTAAGACTTAGATATTATTATTTATAAATTATGACGATATAAGTTCCGATTAAAGAATTTAAAAAAAAATATTACTGATGATACAATTTCTTTATAATTATTATAATTATAAATATTATTTATACTCTTGAAAAAACAATTTCCAACAAAGTTGTCATAATATTTAAAATATTATATTGACTCAATAACTAAACATTAATATTATTCAAATGGTCAAATAATCATTCGTATCATATAAACATTTGAGTGAAATAATAGTTAAATATAATAGTAAAAAATTAAAAATTTTTACACAAGTTAAACAAGTTAAAACACAGTTAACACAATCAATCACTAATTTTGTTTACAATGCTTATGAATTGAAAGTTAATTATATTTATGAAAAGGTTTAGGCATGTCTAAGTCTTGTTTTCATTACTCCTTTAGGTATTCCAGATTAGGGGGATAAATCTGGAGGTTTAATGGTCCGACATGTTGCGCTACTCATACACATACCATATTCATGGAAACGGTAAACATTGAAATTACAGAATATAGTAAGAAATATCAATAATAGGATTAAATTGTGTAAAATGGAACAGGAATCCGTTTATATATGAAAATATTTAAACAAACTTACATAGTCGTAGGTTGAAACACAAAGTGTTTGCACGACTAGAATTAATTTCAATGTTTACCGTTAAATTGTGGTACTATTAAAAATAAAAACTTTTATACTAAATATATTTTTATATACCCACCAGTTTCTGAGATAATGCCAAATATATTAATACAATTTTGTGAGCTTTAGTTGTAAAGAGATACTACTTCAGTTTTAACGCAATAATTCACTAATGCCATAGAGTAATTAAATATTAGTAAGTCTCTCAAAAAGTTTATGTTATTCTTTCCTTAAGCCCTTTAGGATAATGTTTGTACAACAATGATTTATATCCATTTTAGACTCAATAGTCAATATTTACATTTTTTATAGGTCAAAATTTATAAATGAGAAATTTAATAGCAATGCGATGACATGAAGATGTACAACACCTAATAAAATGTGAAAAATTTTAAATGGAAGTCAAAATTGAATACGAAGTGTTGACCCTTGTGGACCCAATCTTGATCTTTTTTATCGGTCGAAACATACAAATGACGACATTAATTCTTTAAAAACAAAATTATAAAATTTAAAACCGGGACTTAAAATGTTTTACATAAGTATAGTGTAATTTATGCTTGGGTTTGCAAGTGTATGTTTTTCCGTTTCACATATATTACAAGTTTTGAGTAAATATCTCAATTTTTAAACAATAGAGCGAGAAAGTCCGTGTGAAGTTCCGTACCATTTATTTACTCTTATATTAAACTATTATTATACTCGAGTTTTGATATGGTATGCATGATTATTTGACCATTTGATTTATGTTAATGTCTATTTATTGAGTCAATAGAATTTTTTTTAATGTAATGATAACTTTGTAGGAAATTGTTTTTCCAAGAGTGTAAATAATAATTAGTGTCCATAATTTATAAATAAATTGCATCATCAGTAATAATTTTTTTAAATTATCTAATCTGAACTCATATATTCATAATTCATAATTCATAATAAATATTAATATCTAAGTTTTAACTTATATTTAAGATTATCATTGTTATTGAAGAAATGTTACGCATTGAGACTTTAGATATCACTCTTAGTCATAGAATGCACAATGCACAGCTGTTATGAGTCACCGAGGGTACAATACTAGCCACAGAAGTTGTATGTCATCGAGTGTACAATGTTAGCCACAACATTTATAAGTCAACGAGTGTACAATGCTAGCCACAATTCTTTTAAGTCATCGACTGTACAATACTAGTCACAGCAGGTGTATGTCATCGAGTGTACAATGTTAGCCACAACATTTATAAGTCAACGAGTATACAATACGAGCCCCAATTCTTTTAAGTCATCGAGTGTACAATACTAGCCTTAACAGTTTTATGTCATCAAGGGTATCATTCTAGCCACAGCTGTAATAAGTCACCGAGTGTACAATACTAGCCACATATGTTATAACTTATAATTCATTTAGTGTAAGGTCCTAGCAACGGCTGTTATATGCTATTGATGGTACAATGATACCCACAGCTGCTATAGCCTTTAGGTAATTGAAAGTACAATACTAGCTACAGTTGTTATAAGTCATTGAGGGTACAATGCTAGCCACAGTTGCTATAAGTCATTGAAAGTACAATACAAGCCATATCTGACATCAGTCCTAGAGCATCTAATGACTATTTATTGATTTTTTGCTTTAGGGTCGAGTCTTTATTGTATATCTTCCCGGAGTGAGGGAATACTTCAGTTTGCCGCACACTGAATCGGATCTGAACGATTGGAATCGGAACCCTACAAATGTAAACGAGTTATGTCCACAAATTGGTGTACGGGCGTTCGAAATTAATGTCAGTCGAAATACACCAACCAAAGTGGTTACATCGATTTAAATGATAATGAGTGATAGCAGCAATGAATAGGAGGTAATGGTGGATGCTCTTTCACTTGCTGTTGATGAAGCAATGGTGGTTGCTCTGTGCCTTGCTGTTGATGAGCCAATGGTGGTTGCTTTGTGCCTTGCTGTTTATGAGCCAATGGTGGTTGCTTTGTGCCTTGCTGTTGATGAAGCAATGGTGGTTGAATTGTGCCTTACTTTTGATGAGCCAATGGTGGTTGCTCTGTGCCTTGCTGTTGATGAGCCAATGGTGGTTGCTCTGTGCCTTGCTGCCGATGAAACAATGGTGGTTTATCTGTGCCTTGCTGTTGATGAAGCAATGGTGGTTGAATTGTGCCTTGCTTTTGATGAGCCAATGATGTTTGCTCTGTGCCTTGCTGTTGATGAAGCAATGGTGGTGGCTCTGTGCCTTGCTGTTGATGAAGCAATGGTGGTTGAATTGTGCCTTGCTTTTGATGAGCCAATGGTGTTTGCTCTGTGCCTTGCTGTTGATGAACCAATGGTGGTTGAATTGTGCCTTGCTTTTGATGAGCCAATGGTGTTTGCTCTGTGTCTTGCTGTTAATGAAGTAATGGTGTTTGCTTTGTGCCTTGCTGTTGATGAAGCAATGGTGGTTGCTCTGTGCCTTGCTGTTGATGAAGCAATGGTGGTTGCTCTGTGCCTTGCTGCCGATGAAGCAAGGGTGGTTGAATTGTGCCTTGCTTTTGATGAGCCAATGGTGTTTGCTCTGTGCCTTGCTGTTGATGAACCAATGGTGGTTGTTCTGTGCCTTGCTGTTGATGAAGCAATGGTGGTTGCTCTGTGCCTTGCATTTGATGAAGCAATGGTGGTTGCTCTGTGCCTTGCTGTTGATGAAGCAATGGTGGTTGCTCTGTCCCTTGCTGTTGATGAAGCAATGGTGGTTGCTCTGTGCCTTGCTGTTGATGAAGCAATGGTGGTTGAATTGTGCCTTGCTGTTGATGAAGCAATGGTGGTTGCTCTGTGCCTTGCTGTTGATGAAGCAATGGTGGTTGAATTGTGCCTTGCTTTTGATGAGCCAATGGTGGTTGCTCTGTGCCTTGCTGTTGATGAAGCAATGGTGGTTGAATTGTGCCTTGCTGTTGATGAAGCAATGGTGGTTACTCTGTCCCTTGCTGCCGATGAAGAGGAGGAAGATGCAGCTTCAAAACACTTTGAGTGCACGACATAAATGCTGCACGGAAGACAGAGGGGAGTATCATTACTACCCCAATTGATATGTGATACTAAATCTTTTTCAATACTTTTGTATGAATAATGAAAAGTTTTGTAAACTATTACAACTGATTGAACCAGATATAAGGAAACAATAAATACTCTGCAGGAAACCGGAAACGAAAACCAACAGGTGTTTTATCTATGGTATGATAGGTGATAATTGACCGCTAGCAGAAGGTTCTTTATTGCAAACATTGGCTGAACGTCACTAATGTCAACCTATTTGGAAATAACTATTGATAATGTAGTGTAACTAAGAAAATAATAACTGTTTACAAATAAATTGACACTACAGTAGCCCCATGGCTTCTTTGGTGCTGACTGATAGCTTTAAAAAGCTACCAGACCAAATTATGTATCCCTACGCCGAACCAAATGATCTGCAAAAACATGTGTTTAGCAGCTGTCTCTTCTGACTGTCAAAATTTAGGTATATACCTAAATGTTGACTGTCAGAAGTCAGCTGTGAGCTGTCAGTCAGCACCAAAGAAGCCATGGGGCTACTGTAGTTAAGTCCAGCCTATGTTTGCAAAACATACATTTCTGATAGTGATCACTTACCACCTATAATATCATATATAGCGTAAAGTTCGTTCACGGTAGTAGTTTACCTCTGAAAGGCCTATTTCCCTACCAGAAATCTATTATATAGTAGGATATTGGTAGGAAAAAAGACTTTTCAGAGGTAAACTACCAGAAATCTATTATATAGTAGGATATTGGTAGGAAAAAAGACCTTTCAGAGGTAAACTACCAGAAATCTATTATATAGTAGGATATTGATAGGAAAAAAGACCTTTCAGAGGTAAACTCCTACCGTGAATGAAGTATATATCCGAGAATGAGTGTAGAGGATGAAGCAATATTACAGTCCTTAAGACGCATGCGTATAGTTTCGAATCCGTCAAAATATTATTTCCCTGGCAAACGAATTCGTTCCGTTTCGATCTCATTCAGTGGGTGGCAAGTGGCGAGTAACAAACAATACGAAACTAACGTCTTTATTTAATGACAACTTCCCGGTGTAGAGGCGGTCAGTCTTGGACAGGACTCTAGTACAGTTTGGAGGTGTAGGATGATCGCGTGAAGGATGTGGACCATGTGACACGCACTGTGGAGGTGGGGAGCGGGACGAACAGTAGATAAGAGAATTAGGGAGAGTAACAAGTTAGAGAGGAGACAGTGGGAATAAACATCCAGAGGGAAGAGGCACACGCAACTGAAGGACAAACACAAAGAAAGACAAAGGCCTTCCTGAAATGCAACAATAAATGACAAAGAAAATGATGAGACTTGTATTGGTGACCACGTGTACCATGGCTCTCATTAATCTTACTGTTTTGGTTTGATAGTGAAGGGAAGTTTGGGGGTCAAATCCCGACTGGGTGTACCGAGGCTGGGGAATTTTCTCTAAATTCTATCTACCTAAACCGTAGTCCATTAATTAATTAATGTTATCTAAATCATATCTACCACAACTATACTTCATTAATTAATAATTAATGTTCTCTAAAATCTATCGACCTCATTCCTAATTTATTAATTAATGTTATCTAAATTCTATCTACCTTATCCCTACTATATTAATTAATTGTTTAATGTTCTCTAAATTCTATCTACCTCACCACTTTTCCATTATTAAATATTGCTTTCCAAATTCTATCTACGCCCTCACTACGACATTAATTAATTAACATTATCTAAGTGCCATCTACCTGATTCCTACTACATAATCGATTAATGTTGACTAAATTATATATACCTCATCTATACCTAATTAATTAATTAGCGTTATCTAGATTCTATCACCTCATCCTTACTTCAATAATTAATTAATGTTCTCTAAATTATATCTACCTCAACTCTATTCCATTAATTAATTAATGTTCTATGAATTAAATTTTCTAATCCCTACTTAATTGATGTTCTATAAATTCTATATAGGGCTACTTCATACCTACTTAATTAATGTTCTCTAAATTCCAACTAACTTATCCCTACTTACTTAATCTATGGCATTAGGAACACGAAAGTTTATTGCCGCACTAAAAAAAACTACGCTACCCATCTCTTTCTTGAGCTAGTTCTATCCAGTCAACCTCATTACACCCTATCTCTTTCAGGTCCAATGTTATCCTCTCATCTGTGTCTCGGTGTTACTAATGGTCTCTTCCAATTGTGTTTTCCAGTCAATACTCTGAACATCGTTCTAGATTCTTCCATCCATGCTGCATGTCCTGCCCGCCGTAATCTACGAGACTTGATTATCCTAACAACGTCTTGTGATGAGTACAAGGAATGTAACTCATCTATATGTAACCTCCTCCCCTATCCAATATCTTCATCCCTTTTGTGGGCAAATATCTTTCTAAATACCTAAACTTATTTTCGTCGTTTAAGGTTAGAAAATATGTTTCAAACTCATAAAGAACAATCGTAAAACTATTGTTTTGTGTATTCTGAGTTTTACATTATTTAACAATGGGCGATATGTTAACAACTCACTGATCGAATAGTGTCATGCATTTGCCAACTATATTTTTTATTTATTTTCCACTTTAATATCGTTTTTGCTAGTTAAAATGGTTCCTAAATATTTAAACTCCTTAACCATGACAAATGATTTGTTGTTCGAAGTAATCTTTAAACTATCTTACCTAATCTTTGTTCTCTTTGTGATCATATAATTAGTCTTTACATTGTTCACTTATAAATCTGTTTTCTTACTATACTAAAATATCTGCATTTCTTGCAAAAGCTTCCTTATTATTTCTCCCCTAAAAAGCTTTGTCATCTGCGTACCCTAATAGCTACGCTGTACCGTTTAGTGCCAACCCCTCCCTACTGTTGTGGGAAGAGATTCCAACATCAAAAACCCCAACCTTATCCCCATTTTATCAATTAACTAACGTGAGTATATACCGGTTGGGTCGTAAGACACACTAATGGAAACTGCACCTGAACTTACCTGAATGGGGGTTAGAAAAGAAACCACACAAATGAAACCTCGTGAGATCGAACTCAAACCTTAACGAGGTAGTCTCAAGACCACACCTCAGGGTCAACTCAACAAGATACATTTTTAGTTCGTTCTCCCTTCCCCTGTTTCTTTGTCGCAAGCACTTGTTCAATTCCCGGACATGGCACTTCCATCCGTGAGTTTGACTCTTTCAGCGTCAGTGACCAGAGAAACAGACCGCGGACAGAACAAGTGGAACTTTCAAGAGAGGACGGAAGAAGAATTTTAGGACTTACTTCCCCAGATGACGTATATGATGAAGGCGCAAAATAAACTGAGCCCTTGTCACGGAAAATGGCGCTGAGAAGGTCTTCAAGTTGCATACACACACGGATTAAAAAAATTTATCACGGTTAAACGAAATGTGGACAGGGAACTATCAGGCTATTTCCGAAAGTCGGTGGTCTGCGACACAAACAATAATTAATTTATGAATACAAAGGGAGGAAGAAAAAAAAGATTGACTGTTAAAACGACAAGACAATTAAAAAAAATGAAGGGTTGGGGAATGATGTGGGGGGTAGGGAGGGGTAGAAGAAAGACAAGTGAACGTTTATAAAACAAAGAAAGTTATAGGCTGAGTTTTTATTTTTATTTTATTTTTAATTTAAAACTTGAAGGAAGAAACAGTTTCCTTCTGCCAAGAATAACGGGACATTTCTTATTTTATTTTTTAAAGCAAGGGGGGATCAAGCGAAAGGTGGGGGAAGGGGCTGACTGTAACATGTGGGCTGTGAAGGGAGTTGTGTGTTTTTTATAAAAGTGTCCGTTGTCTGCGGCACCCATCTTCATTAGAGACTCGCTAACGTAGGCCTACATTTTTATTTTAATATCCAGACGAGTGTTTATTTTTTTTATTTTGTCAGCTTCTCGGCTTGGATCTGACCACGAATCCGCAGACGATTTATCAAGGAACAAAAGATTGTCAGCTTGGTGACTGCTAATAATCCTGTACGTGCCGGAACTCAACATCTGGTCCAAGAGAGGAGGGTTCGGGTGAGCGTTCAGCACGCCTGACTTGGACTAGTTTTTAGCTGGCCGCACAAAGGAGTAGTTTCCTCGCGATAAGAATGTTCGCTATTACTCAAGACAAACTATGACGTAGATACTATCGTAGTTCAACCTCCTCGTCCTGTCGTATTAGTAACTCGAGTGGCAAAGGGTCAATCATTGAAACCAGACGTTTAGGATACAAATTAAAAACTAGATTAAGCCAAATTTTTAAATGATGTAATTAGTTTAAGAAATATGTACAATAATATTTTATAGTCGACACCCGCACCAGTGGACGCGTGGAAAAGGCCGTTAGTCTCATCCGGTCTAAGCTGCCAGCAATGGGAGGTCAGAGTTCATAGTGCGAATAGGTGTTATTTCCTTAAATAGTTTCCCACGCTCTAAGAAAATGCATATACATTCTTCTATAATTATACCTTTCTCGTGTATACTATACTTATGAGAGTGAGGCGTGGTGCACCTAAAAATAAGGGGAGTTGAATAACACGCTATGTATTATTTGACTCAGTTTATTACATCTGCAGGTGTTCCTGTGTATTTTCCAGCTTGCCCGTGTTATACCTGCAGGTATTACTGTACATTTTACAGCTTACTCGTGTTATACCCGCAGGTATTACTGTACATTTTCCAGCTACCTTGTATTATACCTGCAGGTATTACTTACATTTTACAGCTGCCCTGTATTATACCTGCAGGTATTACTGTACATTTTCCAGCTGCCCTGTATTATACCTGCAGTTGTTCCTGTACATTTTCCAGCTGCCCTGTATTATACCTGCAGGTATTCCTGTACATTTTTCAGCTTCCCTGTATTGTACCTGCAGGTATTACTGTACATTTTCCAGCTGCCCTATACTATACCTGCAGTTGTTCCTGTACATTTTCCAGCTTTCCTGTATTATACCTGCAGTTTTTCCTGTACATTTTCCAGCTTCTCTTTATTATACCTGCAGGTATTACTGTACATTTTTCAGCTGCCCTGTATTATACCTGCAGGTATTACTGTACATTTTCCAGCTGCCCTATATTATACCGGCAGTTGTTCCTGTACATTTTCCAGCTACCCTGTATTATACCTGCAGGTATTACTGTACATTTTCCAGCTACCCTGTATTATACCTGCAGTTTTTCCTGTACATTTTCCAGCAGCCCTGTATTATACCTGCAGGTATTACTGTACATTTTACAGCTGCCCTATATTATACCTGCAGTTGTTCCTGAACATTTTCCAGCTGCCCTATATTATACCTGCAGTTGTTCCTGTACATTTTCCATCTGCCCTATATTATACCTGCAGTTGTTCCTGTACATTTTCCAGCTGACCTGTGTACACCTTCAAGAAAAATTCTCTGTTCCATTGTTAATTTCAACTCTTTATAAATTTCCTCTCTGCTTCATCGTTAAATAAGAGTCGTTTGGCCTGTAAATAATGGTAATGATATTAATAACAAAGAAGGAAAATATCGTGTTTTTTTACGTCATGTAAGATCAGAACTGATAGAAGTGAACAACTGCAACAAAGCTTGAGCGGGAAAGAGAAAGAAAATAAATAAAGAATAGCTGTATGAACACAAATAAAGTTTAGTAGAGACAAGGTAGAGGAAGGAGACACTTCAGAATCTCTTGTGACAGATTTAGACCCGTGACACCCGTCCCTTGGAGCAAGAGAGTTTAGGAAGTCTTTCTTCATAGACACGCACCCGTACCATGGATTAAGAGTGTTTAGGAGGTATCTCTTCATAGACCTACAACATCCATATCATGGAACAAGAGAGCTTAGGAAGTCTCGCTTCATATAGCTACCCCCGGACCATAGAGCAAAGGAGTTTATGAATCATTTCTTCATAGACCCACACCACCAATACCATGGAGAGAGGGAATTTTGGAAGTCTCTCTTCATAGACCCACAACACCCGTAGAATGAAAAACAAGTTTTAGGGAACGTTGCTTCGTAGATTTACCAATGGCTTTATTAACTCGTTCACATCGTGCTTGACTTTGTATTTGTAAGACGTTTATTAAATAGTTATAGTATTGGCTGGGTCCACTCTTTGTGGCTTACTTAATATATGTTTTAATTTTCTCTATAGTGAGTGTCAGTATTATTAACTACCATATTTATATTTATCCTCTTAGATGGCTTAGATGAACTCATTACTATTTGTGTTAAGCGTCTAAACATATTTCACATGTATGGATTTATAATGTTTCATCTTTTTCTATTAACTTGATTTATAAACATAAAAAGCTGCTGATTTCTTGTGTTTCATCCAAATTGAGGCCCTATTTTAATCTTGATACATTTCAATAGCACCTCTTTTGACTAGTGCTTAACATATTAGTGATATTATTAACGCGTTAGGTCACGCTTGTAGTGAGCTTTGAATGAATTGTCTCTCTACTGTTTCCACATCACGATTAATCAAAGTTTCTATCCCATTGGAACTCGAGGTAAGTTCACTCAGAGTGCAATTTATAAAATGTAACTTATGATGACAAGTATGTATACCTAAGACGCTCGGACCACCTTCTCATTCTGAGGATCATGAAATATTGCATTTGCGTTTTTATAATCGTTCTTATGGTCCTAAGCTGTTGTAGGGAGTGTGAAGGTGCTTAAAAGTCATTTTAAAGATTCTGGTTCGAATTCCTTAGAGAGTGACTTTTAGTATTTGACTCCAACTTATTGGGAAGAATTCAGAGATTAAAGTTTAACAGGTGTTTAACTCAAATAGAGTCAATAACTACAAGTCGTATTTGCTTCCGAACCAAACGTTTGCAGTGAAAATAATAATAAATATATCTTATAATTTTACAGTTCAACTGCCTTTGAGATCTGATGGTTATGAGTGCAAATATTTGAATCGATTTAAAAACATAATAGAGTAACACATTTATTTAAGTAAAAAAATATATCCTAGGGCGTTTAACTTAACAAACCCATGTTCTACAAATGAGATGGCTAGATTAGTATTATTACAAGGTTCAATATTCACTCAATTATTGAAAATAAACTTTTGGTCAAAAGATCTTGGGTTTAATTTTCATATACCATCGCATTTTTAAATTAAATCTATTTACTTATTGTAATTTATGTCTCAGTAGCTGTTATAGTGGATTAAATGGTAATAAAAGTAAATATTAAAGTAACATATCCTTATGAAAAATGTTCCATGATCCCCCTATGGCTGATGGCAAGGATACAGAACTGGAGAACAGTGAAGTGACACATCCTTGAAACTGTTGTTCCATGATACGCCTACACGGAAGGGAGATGGAGGGGAAGACTGAAGTTACTCATCGTCTGGGAATCGCAGCAGTTCTTCTTAACTTTCATTCAAGTGGAGTTAAAAGTATAAACGCAACATTTTTTTAGTAACAATTACTTTGATCCGCCTACCACGCTCTCGGCAAAGTTAATGTTGGCGTTTTCTTAATTATTTCTAATATTAATTCTCTCGTGATGACTTCATATAAAGGCGACCGTTGTTCGATACTAAGCTACACAAATAAAATTAGTATTTATTCCATGATAGGTTTTGTTACGAGTCTCAAGAATGTGTTTATATTGAGCTTAACTTCTTTTGTCTCAGGGTTAGTGAATTTTAAGTGGTTTGGTGATATAGCAATGCCAATGTTTTATAAAGTGATTTCTAAACACTGAACTCAATAACAAATACATTAGTGACTAGCCCATTATTTATTTATATTTTTCTTAAGATTTAGATGTAATTGAACATCAATATGGTTATATGTACATTTTAAATTCAGGATATATTTAAATAGGGGCCTAAATACATTCAATTTAATGAAGTGACAGATTGTTATTTTAAAACTAAATATTTATTATATAAATAAATAAACGGTACGGAACTCCAAATGGACTTTCTCGCTCTATTGTTTAAAAATGGAGATATTTACTCAAAATTCGTAATATATCATACATTAACGAACTCGAGAAAAAATAGTGCTATAGATACGTAAAGCTTTTTTGATTCACAGTTATAAATTTTATGTTTAAAGAATTAACGTCTTCATTTGTATATTTAGACTAATAAAAAATATCGATATTGGGTCCTCAAGGGTAAACACTTCGTATTAAAATTTTTGGCATTTTATTAAGGGAGGCACATCTTACAGTTATCGCATTGCTATTAAATTTCTCCTTTATAAATTTTGACCAATAAAATAGGTGATTATTGACTATTGAGTTTAAAATTATATAGCTAGACCACTGCTCTACCATTGCTGTACCAGGGTTGTATCCATGAGGGATGTGGGGGGCACGCGGCCCCCTTTAAGAAATTAAACCAATTAAATCAACGTTAAAGTCGTTACTAGTTTTATTGTCACGTAATACTAGCTCACTAACCAGATTTAATTTTTTAAATTGTTATTGGTAATATAATTAATGGTGAATATACGGTAATTATTATAAATACTTAAGACAATCACACTAAGTATTAAAATGGTGAAAATAGGCATTATGGAAACTACCCAAATTTAAGCTGCGCGCCTCTCACTTTGTTTCACAAACGTTGTTTTAGGTTTAAATTTGTTTTATCATTTTTATTATTACTGTTTCAATGATTTAATATTAAATAAAGATCTTTGAAATAATTTATTTTCAAATAACGTACTTTAAATAAAATCTTAGAATAGTACCACACACACAACGTCTTAGTATAGCTTAGTGGTAAAATTTATATTTATAATTAAAAATAACTAGCTATACTATAGAGTGGAGTTAAAGTTAGATTGTTCGAAATCTGAATAGTTCCATCAATTTTGTATAATTGATTGAATAGAGAAAAAAAAACTATTTAAATAATTATTGTTATAATGTTTAAACTCATTTCCCTCTTAATAATCACTATTTGTTGATGTTCTTATTTGCTTTTAATAAATGTCAATACTAATCGCCAATTTCTAGTTATACCCTTTATTAGAGGATTATTCTCAAGTTTAGCGTTACACTGAAAAATAAATTTAAAAAATAATCTCAAATTTTGAAGTATTTTAATCTAAAAATTTTTTGAGGTGCCCTTCTCTCCTCCCAGACCAGATTCCAATGGGAGCACCTACGTCCCTCCCCCCTCACCAAAATCCTGGATTCGCCAATGTGCTGGACAAACACTTGTCCTAAGAGGTTAAAGGAACAATATCAACTTCTTGAAAGATTTACTTATCTGCTCACTCTATGGCATTAGAGAAGTATTGTGTTTAAACTTAGGTAGTATCTCTTCACAACTAAAGCTCACAAAATTGTATAAATATATTTGTCAATATCTCAGAAACTATTGGTTTTATAAAAATATATTCCATATCAAAGTTATTTTTATTTTTAATAGTACTACAATTTTGCAATTATAATTTATTTTGTATCTCCCATAGTTGTGGAAATACAGAAATTTCCACTTCTGTAAAGTACCCTAAAAGTCATTTCCATGGGGAAAAGAAAATAGCCAGTTTATTTATAATATTAATCAACGCCTAAATACGAATTTTAATAAAAATCGTTAAAGCTGATTGTAAAAAAAAATATTTTTTTCTTTTCGCTTTTTATTAAACTACATTTAATTTTAGGGATAAACAGACACACAGACAGGCGGCATTGCAAAAACCACTTTTTAGCATTCGGGGGGTCATGAGACGTCAACATCCATCAACATTTAGACTTAAATTTTATTTTTTACGGTCGCAATACTTGACCGTTAGTGTTCGAAAAGTTAAATAATAATAATAATATTAGCACCGCGTCTTACTGCCCGTTAGGGTTATACGCTTTTTAAGTACTATTTACGCTAATGGATTGGGAATTGGGAAGGTTGAATTAGAGGAAGTGAACCCGCATTTGCGTGGAGCGAGAGTGGAAAACCATTTAGGATAAACCACCCTCAGTTCACACGACCAAGATTCGAACCTTTATCTCCCCATTCTCAGCAGTCGAGCTCAACACGACTAGCGCGTTAGCCAACTACACCACCGAGGCGGCTGAAAAGTTAAAAATATATATAAATATAATAATACATCTAAATATTTGCAATGACAAATAATATAATATCTCAAATAATTTCGGAAATATGATAAAAACTCATAATTTACCTATCAGGCCTGAACCCTTAAAGTCATTTTGCTGAAATATAGAGAGTAGCCATTTTGTTTGGAATATTTATAAATATTTTTAAATGAAATTTAATCAAAATCGTTAAAGCCGATTTTGAGAAAATCGATGTTTTATCTTTTTGACCTTCAGTAAACTACCCTTAATTTTAGGGTTAGATATTCAATTCCAAAAATACCACGGGGCAAACCTATGAAAATCCTAGATACCAACTTTTAGCCTGATTTGTAAAATAGTTTAGGCTCTAGTCCAAGGTACAGACAGACGGTAAATCAAAAAACACATTTTGGATTAGGGTGGTCAAGAAACGTCGGCCTTCATCAAAATCTCCGATTTTTTACGATCAAAATAATTTATCTTCCTGTAAGAGAGCGAGACCGTAAAAAGAACACCAAACTCTTATTAAATTCAGGGTTTCATACATGCTGTAAACTACAAAATAGGAACCTTTTCAATAATTTTGCTTTTGGAAAAGATGTATTTACTACTATTTAAATATAGCGCATGAACTTGAGCTATTCTTAGTTGTAAAGCTCCCACTTCACTTTCTTTTCTATTGAGGGCGTTTACCCGCCTCGGTGGCGTAGTTGGCTAACGCGCTTGTCGTGTTGAGCTTGACCACTGAGGACGGGGAGATCGAGGTTCAAAACTCGGTTGGGTGAACTGAGGGTGGTTTTTCCTAAATGGTTTTCCACTCTCCCTCCACGCAAATAAGGGTTCACTTCCTCAAAGATTCAACCATCCAATTCCTGAACCATTAGAGTAATTAGTACTTAAAGCGTATAACCCGAACGGGTAGTAAGATGCGGTGCTAAATATTATTATTATTATTATTATTATTGAGGGCGTTTAACACCAGAAACATTATCAAATGAGTTACAATAAAACAACGACATTGATAGCAGTTTATATTCTCACATTAGCGTATAGATTACAGTGCTCGGTGGTTGAATGTGTCACTAACGTTCGGGTCTGCTGTAGACCAGATAATAATTAAACATATTATATGTGAATATTTTATAAAACATCCCCTTCCCGTAGTTCTGAAGTATTCACCGGAAACTTTCATCTTCAATTAACAGTTGTATTTTATTTTTAGTACATTATCGTCATGATAGTTAAAATAGTTTAAAGTTTGCTCCCCCCCCCCTTCCCACTCGTCCCCCGACCCAGTTCTAGCCCCTTCAAGCTTGGCAAGCCGCAACCCGTCACAGGGGTTACGTCCATCTCTGTTTTATAGCCATTTACATTGATCTTAGCACTGAGACAGTGCGTGTAAAAAGTCGGTAAAAATGAGCCTATTCACCTTTTAATTATATTGTATTTTAAATTAAAAAACTTAAATTACATCCATTACCGTTTCCATCCTGTGAATTGGGCCAGTTTTTTTTTATTCAAGCCATATATTTTCCACTACCGGCTTGCTAGGCCTGTCCTAACTTCATATCCCTTATAATCGATCTTAAGACTAGGACGGGACCAGCAACCAGTCCCCCTGCCGTTAATTTATCAATGTTAAGGCGTAAACCCGTATTTTCCTCAATGATACATTTTCGGCCATTCCGGGAAACGAACCCAGAACCTTCAGCTCAGTAGGCAGATACGCTGCCAACTGATCTAAGGTGTCGTACTATAAAATTTAAATGTAAGTTTAGAATTATTTAGGGATATGTTGAGATCTTTCACCTCTATTTTGGCGCATCCTATATTTTGTAATTACAAAACAACTTTCTAATTAACGCGGGCTTGCCGGCCGTCCACAATCCGTCTTATTAAATAATATGATATAGTAGGTTATTCTATTAAATTTTAAGCGCTTTAAAAATAGAATCCATTCTCAACTGTTGAAACCTCGCAATAAATAATTAGTTAGCTAAAATTTTAGGGGGAGATAAATCTTTAAAGCGTGGTTTTGCCAGTGAGCAATGTATAAATTGCAGGTGTATGTAACTTAACATGAGATGTTGCCTCAGGAAACGTTTAAATTATCTCCGTAAAATGGTGGTTTGGACCACAAATAATCGTTACTGAACTAAGTACTTTGTCTAGAGGCGTGAATATAAATGTATTACCAAAGTTTCGGTTGTAAACGTGCTTTCATCTGTGAAATAAAATGTTTGTATAAAAGAAGGATTACAAATATCTTATTCTAGTAAATTGCTTACTTATTCGTGCCAAAAGAATGGCCCTCCTCTTGGCTGAGTGGGTAGGGAAGCCATCAACTATGATTCCCTGATTTGAATTCATGAAGAGGCCTCAAATAATTTAGCATTTGATTGTCAATTGATTAATTATACTATCTGCATATTAAAATAATAATCGCTAAGAAATAACAAAAAGTGTGTCAATATCATTTTAGAACTGTTCAAGAGTTTGAAGGAGGAGAAGAAATATTTGGAAAGTTTTGAGATATGGTTCTGGAGGATAATATAAAGGATAAAGTGGACAGATCGGGTGACTTATGAAGAAGTTCTAATACGAGTCAATGAAAGATGAACCATTCTAGGGGTGATTCTATGGTGAAAGGTCAACTACATGGCTCGCATTATGTGAAGAAAAAGCATATTGAATGACGTCATATAAGGCTAAATGGAAGGGAAAAGGCTAACAGAAAGGTCCTTAATGCAACTGGTTAATAATCTTAAACAAATAAATAAGATGGCGTTTCAAGTTCAGGATGCTAAAAAGGAAGATAATAACAATGGTGGCACGTGATCTTTCTTTTTGGTGGGGCCTAGTCAAATACTACCGGTAATGATTTTTTATCACCACGTGTTAAAACATTACATTCATTTAGGTTTTCTTATTTTTAAAAATAACTTGGGATACAAAATCACTAAATATATAAACTGAGATAATAAAATAATGCAGGTTTTGAATTAAACTTACCGAGGGATGACACTATTTCATTATTTATACAAAAGTTGGGCACGTCTGTAGGCCTACTTCTGAATGGCAAACATATCGATAATTCTGTTGTTGAAGTTTGGAAATTCAGAAATTTCTTCCTTATGTATAGAACAATGAACAAACAGCCAGAGAATTTAACCGGTCTTGTCCTGTCGTGTTCCTAAGGGACTTTTTGATTCCTTTTAACGTAATGAAACTATGCTCCGACTGCGGAACCTATCTGTGATGCAATATTTACTGTTACAAATTTTTTAAACATACATACATTTTCCAAATGAATTGCAAATAGCTCATGTTTTTTAATTATTTTATTTACATGTTTATGATCCTAAAAAGCTACTGTTGTCCACAACCCCTCATCACCAAATAATATACAATAAAAACAAAATTAGCTTTGTTTTTCTTCACTCACAAATAACCACAATTTTTTAGCAAATGAGCATTAGAAAAAAACAACTTTTTTTTACCATTCACCTGCATACATGTAAAGTCACTAGGCTGATGTGCTCCTAACCATTTAATTAATCACTTTCACCCGTCATCTTATTTATTGGATCTTTAATACATACTAAAATAAAGATACATACATGCCAAAACAAAATATAAACCATCATTATCGAATCGTGGGCTCGCTCAGACTGGCCCGATTAGCTACTGTTGAGCTCATAGTGGAATGACCTTGAGATGTATCTTCCACTGGACGATGGGGCTTATCTGAGAGGGGCTGGCCCATGTCAGTTTCTATATTTAGTCATTGAAATTTCTAAATTTGCTACAGTCACGTGACGATTGATTCGAAGACTGAAACCTCTTGGGACTGGAATATTGTATAATCACCCGAATAATTCACTGTTTGTAGGTAATGGGGCTCCACATCATATTAATGTATTTTTTTTACAAAATAGGTTTATAAAATAAGAAAGAAAATATATTGTTCAGGTTCAAAAGGTTCTGGTTGGTCCGGACCCCTGTGGCCGCCCCTGGATGCTAGTATGACATGCAGGGGAACTCAATCTGGACAAGACAATGGATATGTCGAAAGACAGAATACCCAATTTACTTAATGTCCGTGGTATCGGTGGGGGTGAGATGAGTTCTCAGGCGAGAATATTCCTTGAGACCTGCACTTTCTGTTCATATTCACAAAACTATCAAAACAAACGTATGAATATCTTTTAGAGCTCAACTCGGGGGCAAGAACCTAGGAGTAGCTTATAATTCCGCCTCACTCCTCTTGTAAATGGCGGTGAAACAAATTATGGGAGGCTTCATTTTATAAGCCATATAATTCTTTTGGCCGATGGCAAACTTTTTTTTTTGTAAGATGGAACCTCTAATGATATCGGCCCATAGTAGAACTCCCCCCCTCCCCCCTTCTCCCCAACCGACCTGCTCCAGTTTGGGGGGCGACGAAAAGTCCTACAGTCACGTAACAGCGACTAAGTTACCCGGTAAATCATAGTCCGGGACGCGGTAATGCGGTCAAATCACCGCCAACCTAAGTACCAAGAGAAAACACCTTATTTTATCCAGAATACTTTTCTCCCTCGGACCAATACTTTGGTTCAACAATGTTTCACCTAAAAAGCTTATAAAGGATCTTTTTAGTGACGTGTCTTACTGCCAGAGTGGGCTATCCACTTAACTATACGACTTTAGCAGGAATGGGTTGGGTATAATTGCCATAAAATGCACCCGTATTTCCGTGAAGGGGAAAGAAGAAAACAAATTTATGAAAACATTATCCTCAGTCCACCCGACCGGAATTCTAACCCTGACCTCCTCGTCACTGTCACTACCGAGAGGATAATGCCTTAGAGCAGGGGTGTCCAAACAGTCAATTGTGAGCTACCGGTCAACCACGGCCACTAGTTTGGTCGATTATATGGTCGATCGATTAAAAAAGACCGAGAGAAATAAAATTCAAGAGAGGGTTGGCAGATATTTCTTAATTCAACATTAGAACATTTAATATCGAAGCTGTCTGATTGATGACCATTTACAATCCTGCCTTTGTTTGTGTCAGAGTAATTATGAACTCTTTCAACAAACTATCCTAAGATTATGCCGTGACATCCATCAACTTCAAAGTCAAGTGTTTAATGAGAAAACACTATTTTCGAAGAACTTATTTCTTATGTGGTAGAATGTAAAACTCAGTTTCAGTGTGTGAAAGGACTTTAGGTTCATATATGCAATTTAATTTTACTATTAAAAACACAAAATGGTTTATTAATTTTTTACCAATTGCAACCCCCCCCTTAATCTCCATAAGGTGAGAGAGGCAGTAAATTAGGTAAAGATTTACTTGGTTGAACATAACAATTTTATTTGGTCAAAAAACAACAACAATGTGATGAAAACATTCAATACCGCGTGAAGCGCGCTTTTCCGTCCAACGCCGAAATCAATACCTTAAAAGGTAAACATAAATGTTACCTCTTGAAAACAAATTACGTTACATAATAAACCTTACGTTACATAATAAACTTCATCAAAAGTTACGGTCCGGGATCTCAGTGAAATGGTCTATGGTTTATAGTTCCTTGGTTACTTCGC
>CABEEJ010002298.1:72702-83045 GCA_901482245.1 Timema douglasi | reverse complement strand
CGGTCCGGGATCTCAGTGAAATGGTCTATGGTTTATAGTTCCTTGGTTATTTCGCTAAAATGATTAGTCCCTAAACTGGTTACTTTAACGTTATAGTTATCCACCCTAATATAAATATAACTTCCATACTGGCGCTCGTAGCAATCGTGACGTCATAGCAATGACACACGGCCACAAAGTAATATAAACCTATCAATTCTATTTGACAATAACATTAGCCTGGTTTCGAAGCCAGGGTAAAACCTAATATTGGCAAACATAAGAATTACAAATAAATGGGGCTTATGCCCTGAATATAAGTGGTGGCGAAAGCGACGGTCTAGCTTGCAGCCGCGATAAGCGCGTAGCATAGTCAAATATTAAATAATGATGATTAAATAACAAAGTCCAAAACTGTAATTTAGAAGAATTCCCCCCATGGCGCCGAAATATTAATTTTGTAGAATAATAATATTCCCCGAAACCCTGTCGCTGCCCTCACCTCTTATCCTCAAGCCGGTGGGGTAGTAAGTGACCTGAGATCCCGGTACCACACGTATTTATACAAACTATAATTCTCAGAAAGGGGGGCGGATCGAAGGAAGGGAAGGTTGGAGAACATTACAGACTAAGGGGGGAGGGGAGGTCCGAGGCGCACGTCGAAGGACGTAGCATATTCTCGAAGCTTCGGCGAAGGCGGAAATGGCTGGTCGCTGGCCGACCACGTGGCCCAGCTATTAGCGGCCTGGCGAGGTGCAGACACACCTTCAGTCGGCTTGTTATGTTTGGCGAGAGCGGAGGTCGCTGGTCAAGTTAGTGCCGCGTGTTGACCCAGTTGGCTGTCCCAGTTGGTAAGTGTTGTTACAACGTAAGTTGTTACACAATGAAACAAACAATATAAGCCTATGATTTCGTGGATTGCAAAAGATTTTACTTTCTTGGAATAGATCCAAGGATCAAAACGTCTGGCCACGTCTGCCTTATAGCGTGTGAAGCAGGTTCCAAGACGTTGACACTTACAAAGTTGGTAGCTTTGATGATGTGCTCCTAGGGATAATATACATTTACACTCGTATAAGTTATGTTTTATATACTGATGATGTATATCTAAAGTGACAGCTAAAGATCACATAAATTGACGTATGAACACATGAAAGTATATAATTTTTAGCACAGCGTCTTACTACCCGTTCGGGTTATACGCTTAAGTACTAATTACATTAATGGTTTAGGAATTGGGAAGGTTGAATGTAGAGGAAGTGAACTCAAATTTGATTGGAGGGTGAGTGGAAAACCATTTAGAAAAAACCACCTCAGTTCACCCGATCGAGATTCGAACCTTGATCTCCCCGTGCTCGGCAGTCTAGTTCAACACAAAACTTGCGCATTAGCTAACTCCTCACCTAGGCGGGTCACAAGAATGTAGCTCTAGTAATGTTTCTACCTGTCCGGTTCCTATGAAAACTGAATTGTATTAAACTCTCGTTGATGTTAAACTAGCCTACATTTGTGATGAGCTGCTCTAGAATCTAGAACACAGCTCCTCAAACTGTGGATCACGACCCCTCTATGTATCACAGCAAACATTCACACAAGTAAGTAAATTAAATATTTGCTATATAAATTTTGAAACTATAATACACTACAACCTTTCATTATATATTTTGCTTAGTTTATTGGAGAAATAAAGGTTTGTTAGCATATTTACACAAATATAGTTTAAATAATTATTCGTAAAATTCACTAAGATAAACTTATGGTTTCCATTGGTTATGTGCATATACAGGGTGGGTTCGGAAACAATTTGACGATCTATGTTGAGGAAATTGATAAACAACGTGCTGAGGTTTGTCTGACATGCGGTGGAACTCACCTGAATGAAAAGTGAAAAATGTAGTATTTAGTTAGCGTATAACCCGAACGGGTAGTAAGACGCGGTGCTAAATATTAATAGTATTTAGTTTGCTTTTATATAGCTGGTTAATATCTACTTTTCAATTAAAGTGTTAGTTTTCAAGGTACTAATTGTCTAATTATTTTGGCTTCACCCTGTATAAAAATTGTAAATTATGAAAAAGTTATTAATACTTTTAAATAAAACTGCATGTATGTAGTTTTTTTTACAGTGAAAATGTCCATTATTTCTATTACTTGTTTGATCTAAAACTGTTCAAATGCCGACACAGGAATATAAAAACACACCTTAATTGAAATATTACTGTACGGGGGAGCTAACTACTTGGTCTTATGAAAAGGGGTCACCAATATGAAAGTTTAAGAACCTGTGCCTCTAGAAGGTTAGTAAGTCGTGGGCCCGGTTATATAAATGAAAACGTGTCCCCGAGGCCCGACTTGAGGTCCTTCTTTCTTCTGGTCCTCCATTTGAGGTCCGTCGTCAATTAGCACGGCCATGCATCATCATCGAGCTGCATCCCAGACCAGAGCCGACAGGTTTTCAGAACAGACCGCACTCCTTTATATAGGTTTTTTTTTTATCTTTATTAGTGTTCGCTTTATTTGCGCTTGATTTGATTCCCTCCGTCCCCGACCATTAATAATTCGTTTCCAATCTGTTCTGTCGGAGATTACAATGTCGCAGGAAGGATCAGTCTTTATAAGGAGAACAAATCAAGTCTGAGCGATTGCCAGGAGGAATCTTTTTAATGGTTTGATGAGTCGACGAGGGCTATCTGCGGTTCGTGGACCACCCGAGTCACTTTAACAACACAAACCACCTACGCCAGTGTTTCCCAAACTATGGTCAGTGGCGTACCCCTTCTGGTACATGACCTAAACAACGTACCCCTTCTGGTACCATGACCTAAACAACGTGCTCTTCTGGTACTATGAGATAAACAACGTGCACATTCTGGTACCATGACCTAAACTGTCGCCTCTTCTGGTACCATGACCTAAACAACGTACTCCTTCTAGCACCATGAGATAAAAAATGTACCCCTTCTGGTACCATGACATAAACAACGTACCCCTTCAGGTACCATGACCTAAACAATGTACCCCTTCTGGTACCATGAGCTAAAAAATGTACCCCTTCTAGTACCATGAGCTAAGCAATGTACCCCTTGTAGTACCATGAGCTAAACAATGTACCCCTTCAGGTACCATGAGATAGACAATGTACCCCTTCAGGTACCATGACCTAAACAATGTACCCCTTCTGGTACCATGACCTAAGCAATGTACCCCTTCTAGTATCATGAGCTAAACAATGTACCCCTTCTAGTACCATGACATAAACAACGTACCCCTTCAGTTACCATGAGATAAACAATGTACCCCTTCAGGTACCATGACCTAAGCAATGTACCCCTTATAGTACCATGACCTAAGCAATGTACCACTTCTAGTACCATGAGCTAAACAATGTACCCCTTCTGGTACCATGAGCTAAACAATGTACCCCTTCTAGTACCATGAGCTAAACAATGTACCCCTTCTAGTACCATGACATAAACAACGTACCCCTTCAGGTACCATGAGATAAACAATGTACCTCTTCTAGTACCATGACCTAAGCAATGTACCCCTTGTAGTGCCATGAGCTAAACAATGTACCCCTTCTAGTACCATGACCTAAGCAATGTACCCCTTGTAGTACCATGAGCTAAACAATGTATCCCTTCAGGTACCATGACCTAAACAATGTACCCCTTTTAAACAACGTACCCCTTCAGGTACCATGAGATAAACAATGTACCTCTTCTAGTACCATGACCTAAGCAATGTACCCCTTGTAGTGCCATGAGCTAAACAATGTACCCCTTCTAGTACCATGACCTAAGCAATGTACCCCTTGTAGTACCATGAGCTAAACAATGTATCCCTTCAGGTACCATGACCTAAACAATGTACCCCTTCTGGTACCATGAGCTAAACAATGTACCCCTTCAGGTACCATGACCTAAACAATTTACCCCTTCTGGTACCATGAGCTAAACAATGTACCCCTTCTAGTACCATGAGCTAAACAATGTACCCCTTTTAGTACCATGAGCTAAACAATGTACCCCTTTTCAGTTCTTCACTAACCCGCTTAGGTGGTCGAATGGTCTAACGCGTCATTTTGGCAACAGACTGGATTGCTGATGACGGGGAGATGGGATTTGGAATCTCGGTCAGGTGGACTAGAGATATGGTTTCCAATTTCCCTCAATGCAAATATGGGTACACTTAAGCTAAATTAATTCTTACTCATTCTAAACACGTCAGTTTAGTTAGTACCTATAGGTACACCTCCAACCTGAACGGGTGATAATACGCGTTGATAAAAACTCACAGGTTTGTCTGAAATTATTGTGTACATTTGTGTTTGTCAGTGAACTTAGACCACCAATGTGCCCTTGTCCTCTGCCTCGTTCTTCAGCTCCCAGAATTTTCTCCTTTCCTCCAAATCATCTAATATTTTAATCCTCCTTCTTCCTAAGTTCCTCTTTCCCTCAACCTTTCCTTCCATGACGTCATGCAGAAGACAGTTCCTCCTAAGAATGTAAGAATGTATTTGGTCCAGTTTAATTTGCACCGAGTAATCACATCCAAAATGGTTCTCTTATCACCCACTCTTCTTAGGATTTCTTCACTTGTCACCCTGTGTTTCCACCTGATCTGGTCGAGTCTTATCCAGCATTACATTTCAAAGCTCTCCAGTCTTTTCCATCCTCCTGAGAGTCCAAGTTTCTGCTCCATAGAGCGCGATACTCCAAATGTAGCATTCCATCAGTTTCTTCCTCAGTTCCAAACCCAACTTTATGTTCAGCAGTAACCTCTTCCTGTTGAAAGTTTCCATGGCCATTACGTTCATTTAAAGCCATTATTATTGTTAAATATTATCTTTTATTTCAATGACACTGTTTTGATTCTAGCTTATTTATAAAAATAAAAAGCTAGCCAACACACGTGTATGTAAATATCTTTGACGGTAATTTCCCTTTATTGCATATATTTGATTTTTAAATCTCTTGTTAATTCATTGCGAATCGCTTTGGTCCAAATAATTATTTCCGCTGGATCTGTTTGCACAACATAGGAAATAGTTGACTAGTTTTATGAAGTCGATCCATCGTAACATAGTAGAGAGTGGATAGTTTAATACTTCACGTAAACAAAAATAAAATAAAAACTCTTCGGTAGACATCGTGTCTGTAATGTTATTGAACATTTCAACGATATGTCCACAGACAATTGTTATCAAAATCTGGTGATCCAAGTGATTAAGTGTGTTGTTTAGTTTTATTGTATATTTAATTTAAAGAAAATATCTCGCAATGAGGAAAGTGGAAATTTTGCTAGGAGCTATACAACTCTTTTAGCACCTTGAATAAAGCTGGTAGATTGTTATCTAGAATCTTGAGCAGCTATAAATTCTATTTAGAGATTTAGCACCCGTTTCACTACTTACCATTTTTAGGAAGTAGTATTCTTACAGTACTGAATATATATATATATATATACGAGTAACATGTTGCCTATGTATTAGGAACAGGAACACGTGACTGTCCTGTCTGAGTTTTTGTCAAGGAACAGTCCATAGTAGCTTTTGCACTAATTAATGTTTCTAGACAATGGGCTCACAAATTGTGGGCCAATAAAATAATTTGAATGTTAGATTATAGTAATTATTTAAAAATAAAAAATCATTAAAAATGAATAAAAAAATTAAAAGAGGGGGGAGGTAATGTTAGGAATAAAAACATAATTATGAAATCTCGTACCTTAAAACGACTCGCATTGACGTTGATGTCAATGACATCATCAACAGAAACCATGAACAACCCCTGTAGCCTTCGCACAAATTTTCCCCACCCCCTCCTCCTCACAATAACATACACATATCTATTAAAGCTAGGTGGATCGTGACTTTTATCTTTATAAAATCTGTTTCTAAATTGAGAAGCACTTGTATAGACCATACTTAGAAATAAAGTAAATGTTACGACAGAATCGTACCACCTTTCTGAGCTATAGTTTGGAACATATGGAACTAAAATATATGGATACAATTATATCTATTTTGAAAAAAAAAATCTCATCAAATATACATTTTGAAAATAAAAAACTGTTGAAACAATTTTTTTTAAATTGTTAAACTGCCTTCCAATTTAGAGCTAAAAACCTATTGACAATTTTTTTTGTGCGAGCAATGATCCTATAGCCTCTAAATATCAAGTTTTGAATACATTCATTAACCTGTTTCGGTTGTAGCTCCAGGTATATACAAATAACTGGAGTCAGATATTCATAGGAGCAGACAGGCAAACGGACATGGGAACAGACAGAATTTGTAAAACACCCCTTTTTGAGATTGGGTCACATAAATCTTTCATATCCATCACAATATTGATATCAAACATCTTCGTAATTACAATATTTTTACTATATGTGTAAGTAAAATAAATATTATGACACAATATCACACACTTTTTCATATTGTGTATTATGGCTTCGAAGAAGATTTTCAAAAGTAAGTTTTGAATAAATTTCCCTAAGTATGTTTTACTCATAAAAAAAACCACATTATCTTGCTACCCACAATAATAATTCTTTATATTTACATTTTAAAACAAATAGTTCAAATATAGTTTTTTTAACAAAATTTAAATTAAAAAGTTAATTAATTACTTTAAAATGATTTGTTATTTGTAAATAAAAAAATATTCTTATTTATAGTAAAAAACTATTCCAAGATTCCTATTTTAATTCAATTTTTAAGTTAAATTTCTAAAAAAGTTAAATTTTATATTTATCATCATAAGAAAACTATTGTTAATTTAATTTATTTTAGATAAATAAATATATTGATAATCTAAAACAGTCCGTCGATATCAAGTTTGGACAAAATCGCTAAGGCAGTTTTTTTAATATCCAAATTAAAAAAGTAATCAGTACCCAAGAGAGAATTCTCCTCGGCNCCTCCCCCGCCCCCCCCCCCAAAAAAAGTGTACAGATAAGCTTATCATGTTTGTTTCAAACACTCTCAATATATACATTTTAAGCAAAATCGTTATTGCAATTTTCAAAATAATTTGAATTTTCAAAAACCACTCGTCAACAAACGATCCATTATCAAAATTTTACTGGAAACTGAGTTAACTGTTTTAATTTTATGTCAAACAGTGCCAAGATACCTATTTGGAACCAAATGCTGTAGCCATTTGTAAAATTTTTCAAGTTTTTTGAAGAATCAGTTATTTGTGAAATTCTCATAAATATTTTTTACCTCCAAAAAACGTAAAAAGTGTTATTTATTATGTCAAACACTCTCAAGACACCCATTTGGAACAAAATCATTAGTAATTTATTTGGAAATTATTTTAAGTTTTTGAAAAATTAGTCATCAGTAAACTACCCTTAATTGAAGGGCTAGTGGAAAAAAAGTTTATTGTATAGCCTTATAAATTCTAAATTTCAAGTTTGAACAAAAGCCATCAAACCGATTGGGATCCGTGGACAGGGACAGACAGACAGACTGGCAGGCAGGCAGACAAGAGGAGAGACAGAATTGTAAAAGTCCCTTTTTTTGGATTTGTGTTCACATATAACGAAAACATTCGTCATAATTTTGAGATCTTTTTTTTCGCGATTACAATACTTTATCATGAAATGACCAAGTAAAAATCTCATATTTTTAGGTGTTTTTCAATTTCTAGGCCACCAACACGAATCTAGGGGTGTTGTATTTTTTTATCACGATTTTGGGCAAATTTGAAGCTATACAAATAACATCCTAAGGCTTATAGATACGCTTATCCAAATTTGTTTGCTTTTATTCGGAAATCAAGTATATGTGATTAATTTACTGAAGATTTCCTGTAACAAATCAGTCTAATTAAATGTTAACAAGATAAATAGAATTGAATACGGTTTTAACACATTTTATATCAAACAGTCCATTGTTATTAAAGATAACTTTATTCAGTTACCAATGTCGTAAACTTCACGACAGGCAGCAATAGAAATAAACATCTTGGTGACAAGGAAATAACAGAAGTAAGATAAAATATATTATAGTTTAGTTTAGTAACTTTTAGAAAGAGGATCAACGCTCATTCCCCTACGAAGGAGCGTCAGCCTCAATCTAGAGGCAGTCAAAGATAGGCAACAAATAAAAATATAATCCATCCTAGCTAATACCAGACTCCATAGAGAGCTACGAAAACCTAAGGTTAATTTCCTTGAAGAGGAACCAGCAATTTTACAAATAGTAAAAGGTGAGCAATCGGTCATCTACACGATTAACACACTATGGCCGGTCAATTCCTAATAAGTACTGCCTGGACATTCAATAGTATAGGTTGTATATACTTTCACCCATTACTAGAGCACACAGTAATTAGTACAAACAATATTAGTATAGCTTGATACAAACGACTCCTACCGGGGCCGGAGACAAAACAACATCCCCGCAGGCCACTACTACCAGCTAGTATTGCTCCCACAGGTTGCACACCCAAAATAGATGACAAAGTGACTGCTACCTGTCACTGACCTAACTAGGTTATTAAATAAAACTTTAGATAACCTGATTTCCACCATAAAGAGATCCTAAACATGGTAATCTCCTTTAGGGAATCATGATTATTCCCTAATATATAAATATATGTTTTAAGGACTTACACAAAGAAGTCAGACACACTGACATAGTTATTAAAATCGTATGGTCCCTGATAAATAGAGCATTAAACCCTTCATTCAAAACTACACTTTATGGGCATAAGAAAACATGTCATAATTTTGACAAACAACTCTATGTCTTATGGACATAGAAAAAGAGCGTTAAAACTACATTCTGAAACATAAAATTATGCCTTATGGAGATAGCAAAAGAGAAGTCACTAGTAACATTTAAAACTAAGCCTTATGGTCATAGCAAATAAAGTAAAACATTCTGACTGAAAAAACTATGTCTTATGGAAGAAGCAAAGAGTATTTTAGAAACTACAATATAATTTTTGAGCTTTACAGTATCTTCTTCAGGGGCAGGTGTGGGTAGCGGGTTGGGTGTGTGGGTGGCAGGGGGGACAAGGGTAGGAGTTGGAAGTGGTAGAAAAAGGATGGAAGGGTGCAAAGGGTTGGGGATAGAGGTGCGAGTTACGATAGAGGGCGTGCTGGGGGTTGGTATTGGAAGAGGAGCGGTCTTGGACGAGTCCTCGACTGAGAGGGAAGAACTGGATACCACCAGTTCGGGTAGGGTTGCTTTGGCAGGTGCCTAGGGCTGAGGCGGAGGGGTTGTTCTCCCTGAAAAGGCACTGGCGAAAGATTGCACCAGTGGCGTAGGTGTTGGAGCTGGGGTCACAGTCACCTTCCGTACCACAACGTGCCTCAAGAACTTCTGGCCTTCACTTAGATCATCCGTCCTACCTTCTTGAACCTTGGAGGCCCACACAGTCCCTGCCACCCGCAAGTACCTGTACGTGAGACAGCCATGCCACGCCGAGGCATGGGCTACTGAGCAGTGCAGGCACTTCTAGGGAGATCGTCTCTCCTCCAGGCACCCACCCCTCTCGTGGTCACCAGCATATAACCCACACCTAGGGTTTGCATGGCAGTCCCTCCGCAAATGCCCTTCCGAACCAGTTATTGCACTGAACTGGGGCCCCTGGAGACTTGTATTTCTCCACCTTGATGCGGAGCCCACACAGGACTGATATGGAGTAGAGCCTTGTGGTATGCTCCCAGGGAGTCAGAGAGACAACAAAGTTCGGCAACCGCTGCCTTTATGTGGTCTTCTGATCCCGTTTCCACTGGGAAAGCATCTGCGGGATGATGGATTTCACGCAGAAACCCATCTCCACCAGCTCTTCCTGGATGTCGCCAGGGTTTGACCATGTCAGGAGTTCTTTCACCACAACCCTGACCAGTCATTCCCGTCCCAGCTTGTAGGACCAATGCTAGATCTTCAAGCTCAGCAAGAACTTTTGAAGGGCACGGTAATCTTCCTCCGACCTGCACTGTAGACGCACTCTATCCCCCGGCTGCCTGACCGCCTCCACAGGCTCTCGAACCTTGGAGTAGTCCTCCACGTCACACAAAATGATGGAACGCATCTTCCCCTTGGCTTTGTAAGCCAGCCCAGAACCACTAGTACCAGGCTGGGGTGAGGCACGGCTTGCGTAGATACCCTCAGGTTTTCTCCGCTCCCCACCTTTTTGCCAACGCCGGTGCACCTTACCTGGGCCACCGTTGCCTTCACTCTCATCATCAGAGCTACCGCCTAAATGGTTAGGGTTGTCCACCAGTAGCTTCCTGGTGTTGCTGGCCTTACCTCTGTAGCATCCAAAAGGGGCAGATGCCAACAAAGCACATAGTAAAACATAAAAACTAAAAATATGGGGGGGGGGGGGTTAACC